>JANSVB020000082.1:2399393-2420535 GCA_025504935.2 Erythroxylum haughtii
CTATGTACCCTAGCTCTATATAAGGACAGCAGCATATGTAATTCAAATCATCTGAATAAAAGAGAGAAGTTTTTACAAATGGCAAGTTCAATATTGCACATAGAAGAAGCAAGACTGTTTCTCCAAAAGGACCAAAAATCTTAAACCTATATATGATAGAGAACACCAAATCAACCCAAAAAATAAAAATGATGCATACATAAGACCCAGGCCAAGCTTTTGCAAAAGACCAGAACTATATATTGGAAAATTAAAAGTTATGAGCTACTGTTAGAGCAAGACGACTTAATTGTGAAATGTCTCATCAAACTGAGCCACATTTACATTATAAATCCATGTATCTGAGGAACTTATTTATTATATGACCATAGTTTCAGAACAAGAGAAACAATTTGTACAGGTTTAAGCACATAATTTGACAATGGCAAAGCTGAAGAATAAATAAAAAAGTAAAGCAAAGATGTCACATAATAGAAGCATGAAGGACAGAACGCAATGTGACTATTACCTCACGGCGTAATTTGGCCTCCCTATTGATAGCATCAGAATCTGCCAACTTCTCAGCCTGCTTGTGCAGCAAATGAAACACATCTCATTACAACTGCTCAAATTAGATAAAAATGATTAATAAAAATGATTAACAGGTAGAGCAGGAAATGAAACCTTTTCTATGTTAGCATTAGATGGATAATTCCTTCTACGCTGTTCACGCCACATCTTGATTTCTTCTTCCGAGTAAGTCAAAATAACAGATCTTCCCATTGTCAGTCCAAAAATAAATAGAAAAATTAGGAAAAAGGAATATTTTCATGCAGAAAAATGCATCAAGAAAGCAGTTAAAAAATAAGTAAAATGAGCATCAGATATGATAACCAAGAAAAAGTTAAAGCAAAGAAATGAGGCAGAACTGAGACATAAACCAATGTCACATTGACTATAAATAAGAAATGAAACCCATTTCAGCAGTTGCAAAACTTATTAGTCTCAAGACTGGCAAATAGAGACAAAAAGCAGTGTAACAAAGAAACACAAGCCATAACATAGATTTAAAAAATTTCTCCCTAAAAGACCAGTGTTAAAAACTAGTTGCCCCATAACAATTTCTTTATCACCAATTGTTAATTTTCTGTACAGATTTTCTGGGTTCAATGAATTCGATCCCATAAACCGACTTTAATCAGACATCATCTTCCAGCCATTTTAGGCAAGTGTCATCTGGTGGTGGATCGTCAGTGAGATGATGATCCTTAGAAATGCTCCTTGGATAAATCCGTGCAGTCTTAGACCAAGATGTTTTAGACCAGTCAATTTATGTTATGTAATTTTGAATATCATATGAATTACATCAGTCACAACCAAATTCTTGTTACTTGTTAGATATAGAAACTATAAGGGCACTCTTATTCTAAATGCAGATTCCTAAACAATTTTGGATTGATACACGTCCACTTGTTTTCTGATTAATTCCATGTCTTCATCTATTGTTTGTAGTGTGATTCCCTACAGTATCCTATTTTCTACTAAACCTATTTTCCCAATCACACCCCGACTATTTGGTGGTACTTATTTTGCTCATGATATTCATCTTCAGGCGACTTCATTATATCCCAAATCCTTAAAATGTGGTTTCCTGGAACACTCTTATCTACAAAAGGAGTACCAGTGCTGTAGTTCTAATTTAACAAGTATATTGTGTCAAATGAAGTTACCTTTTTGGAGCACCTTCATTTCTTTCCTACTTCTTCATCTTCTTCCAGTAAGGGGGAAGATGGTGATTTGTTGGTTTACAATGTCAATTATCAGTCAACTAATGTTTACTTCTACACTTAATAATCTACCACCACCACCACTAGCACCACCATGTATTTGCCAGGTTTATTCCAAATGGCGAGACCGTCTCGTTACATGTTTGACACCTATCTCTTCTTCAAAATCAGATCCAATAACCAATGATCCTAATATACCAATTACCCTATGCACTTCTCTCATCTCATTTGTTGTTTGTTGTGATCAATTGTTTTCTTCTTTTTCCTTTACTACGTCCCTTGATTCTGTAACTCTTGGAAAATTGTTCATGATGTCTTATCCCAATTTGGCTGGCGTGATGCTATGATAGACGACATGAATGCTTTACATGATAATGGTATTTGGAATTTACTGAACTTACCTGTCGGAAAAAAGGCTAATAAGTGTTTGCAATCAAAGTCAATTATGATGGATCAATGACTCGACTTAAAGCACGACTTGTAGCAAAAGATTATGCACAAACTTATGGTGTAGATTATTCTCACACTTTCTCTTTTGTTAAATTGACCTTTATTCATCTATATTCATTTCAACAATAGCTACTCATGAGTGGCCTTTACATCTATTGGATGTCAAAATGCCTTCTTATATAGTGATCTTCAAGAGAAAGTGTATATGGAGCATCTACCTGGGTTTGATGCTCAAGAGGAGTATGGAAAGTTTGTCATCTTCAAAAGTCCTTGTATGAAAATAGAGTCCTTGTGCTTGATTTGAAAATTTTAGTCAAGAAATAAAAAAGTTTGGAATGAATAAGAGCAAGTCTAACCACTTGCTTTCTATGAACATTTTGCATTCAAGATAATTCTCTTTGTCGTGTATATGGACTTTAAAGATAATTCTTTTTCACCATTGTAAATGATATTACCATTATTGTAAGTGATATTACGAGAACTATATCTTTGAAGTCCTCTCTTCAAAGCCAGTTTCACAGGAAAGATTTAGTGATTTTGAAGCAAGAAAGGCATTTTCTTACCTTAGAGAAAACATGTGCTTGACTTATTAACTGAAACTGGGAAGTTGGGGGCTAAGCTATGCAATACTCCAATGCTTCCTAATCTACAACTCATAAAAGATAGAGACTTATCTAAAGATCCTAAGAAATATAGAAGACTAGTTAAAAAATTAAACTAGCTTACAACAACTCATCCTGATAAAGCATTTTTTGATAGTATTATAAGCCAAATCATGTCTTCCCTAATAGTATTATACTATTGGCCTACTTTAGAAGAAATCTTATGTTACTTAAAGGAAACTCCTAGACAACGAAAATTGCATGAAAATCATGGACATACTCAAATTGAATGTTTCTGATGCTGATTAGGCAGGTATGCTATTTGACGGGAGAATAAAAGAAGGCTCCAGTGAAAAAAGAGACCATGTATGCTACTTGGGATGCTGAAACTCCATGGTCATGATGTTCTAGCGAATTCCATGGAAGAGGATATCAGTCCCAACTACGTGTTATCCATCAACCAATGAACTTTGGGATGATGTCACCCAGATGTATTGATGAGAGGATAATGTCACCAAGTATTTCAATTCATTGAAAAGGTTATAGCAAGGTTTGGATTCATTCAACGACTATGAATGGAAATAAATCGAGGACTGTAATCATTACAAAAAGATGAAGGATTATCATATCTAAAAATTCTTTTCTCAAAGTTATATCTACATATTCTCGATTGGTCTTAATATTGAATTTGAGGAAGTTAGAGAGAGGATAATTGGCCGCCAACCACTTCTTCCTATTAGTGTAGTCTTTGCTAAAGTTAGAAGGGAACAAAGTCGTCGATATGTCAATCTTGATTAAAGGAGTGAGGCTTTGACTCTGAAAAATTTAGCCATGAATGTATCAAAAACAAGTGCTTGATAGGTAGAAACCAATTCCTTATCTAGTACCCTTAGCGGTTCTCCTGCACAAACAGGCAACAATCCTAAAGCACCACCTTGCAGTAAAATTGTTGCCTCATTGATCATTAATTCAAGGGCATATGATCACATGAACTTATGTTCTTTGTTCAAAACTTATTTGACCTATTCTAGAATCGAAAGAGTTAGTATAGTTAATGGGAGTCTTTCACCCATTATGGAAAAAGTTCAAATAAAAATTTGACGAACTTTAACTCTTAAATTGGCTCTTTATGTTCCTAAACTAGCATGCAATTTATTGTTTGATAGAAAATTATCTAAAGACTCTAACAGTCAGGTTGTCTTCTTTACATGTCATTGTGAATTTTAGGACCAAAAATTCAGGAAGATGATTGGCAGTTCTAGAATAGTTAATGGTTTGTACCATTTTGATGAGGAAGTCTCCAAAATTAAACCAACTCAAGGCTATAGTAGTGGTATCAATTCAATTTATGTTGGAAAAAAAATAATGCTTGGACATTATAGACTAGGACATCCTACTTTTCCATATCTTAAACATTTGTTTCCTAAGTTGGTTGTCCTTTTCAATGTGAAAGTTGTTATCTTTCTAAAGTCCATCGAGCTACTTATCTTTCAAAACCTTATCTTGCATCACTATGAATTAAGTCCCTCAAAGGTCACCACCTACTACTAAAAAAGTAGTAGATGCGCTCACTTGATAATTATCATGATTTCTATGTTTTAGATACTCATTACTAAAAAAGTAGCAAATGCGCTCACTTGAGAATTATCATGATTTCTATGATTTAAATACCCACTACTGGAAAAGTAGTAGATGCTCTCACTTGAGAATTAATAGGATTTCTATGATTTATATACCTACTACTGAAAAAGTAGCAGATGTGTGGGAAAATGTAATATGTACGATTATGTCCACAAAATCTAGTACTATTTATGTCCATAAAATTAGGATAAAATATCTCATAAATCAAGGGATCTAATACTAAGGTTAGTGTGTAAAAGCCTAATATATGTCTATTAGTCAGATATGAATAAAAATTCCTCCTTCAAATTATGTAACAGTATCAGAGCTGTAGGTTTTCTTAGAAGTGAAACCTTTCGGTTGTTTAGCCAGTCCTTTTCTTGCACTATGTTTTCTGTTACAGAAATATAGCTGTTGTTAACATAATGATAGGGATTATATAGATAATGTAAATAACATAGTCATAGGGATTTTAGCATGATTATAAGGATTGCTTTCCTAGTTTAACCTATATATTCCTGTATAAATACCTATAGTATCATTCTATAAAGATAAAGAAAACATATTCTTCTCATGGTATCAAAGCCTAGTCGAGTTTCTAGGTCTCTTCTTTAGTTTTTTGTCTTTCGTTTTCTGCCCTATTGTGTGGCAGTGTACTGATTGTGTGGGTGACACAGTTTTTGGAGAAATTTTTTACCTCCTCCTTCACAAGACTCTACTGGTGCCGATCGACCATCCCTTCAAATCCGGCCGTCGGATTCCAAGCGCGTGACCTGCACGCGCTGCCCAGTCGAAGACGCTGTTTCCATACGTTGATGTCTGAGGGTGCGTGAGTCGCTGTCTACCGAATCGATTCTTCCTCCGACGTCGCTTCCTCTATCCTTGTCTGAATATCTGGTTAGTTTTTGGGTATTGTTGATCTGTGTTGGTGTGGTAGACAATCGCGATGGCAAAGGTGGAAAAAATAATGGTTCTGTTGCTGGGAAAAATGGCACTCCTCGCACCTGTAATTACTGTGGAGTCGAAGGACATATTAAGAAGAATTGCTGGAAAATCCACGGTAAGCCTCCCAAATACTTGGGTCAAAATAATAACAGAAAATTTACAAACGTGGCTACTCAGGATGGTGTCCTACCCCTTCCTCAGTCATCCTTGCCTTCTATCACAATTTCAACAGATGAGCACGCTCGTTTAACCAATGCCTATCAACAAATTTCAGCCATCTATGATTTGCAACGACCACATTTTGCGACATCAGCTTTGGCTAATATAGGTAACCTTACTGCCTGCCTCTCCACCTCATCTCGTAGTTGGGTTATCGACTCAGGTGCTACTAATCTTATAACTGGCAACATAGGTAACCGCTCTTCTTTCAAGTCTACTACTAATTTACCTTGTGTTACTTTAGCTAATGGATTTATCGCTTCTGTAATTGGGCATGGGATAGCAAACCTAACAAAATCTCTCCCATTATCATCTGTTTTATGTTTATCATCATTTCCTTTTTAACCTATTATCTGTCAGCCAACTCACCAAAAGTCTCAACTCTTGTGTTGTTTTCTATCTTGATTATTGTCTATTTAAGGATCTTGGGACAAAGCAGATTATTGGTAAAAGGCGTTTGGTAAATGGCCTGTATGCTCTTGATTCAACTTCTGAAATAGTACCTCAATCGATTGCTTGCACAAGTTTATCTTCCCTTTGCAACTTCATTGTTGTTTTGGTCATCCGTCTATCTCAGTTTTACAGAAGTTATGTCCTACTCTTAAACAAGAATCGGTCTTAAGAGTGTGAAGCTTGTCAATTTGCTAAACATCATAGGATATCTTATTCTCCTAGATTAAATAAACAAGTTGAGTCTTCCTTTTACTTGGTGCATACTAATGTATGGGGTCCTTATCCTATTCATCCAAATATGGTTTCGTTATTTTGTGACATTTATTGATGATTATTTTCGGGTCACTTGGCTTTATCCTATGAAATCTCGACCAAACTTGTTTACTATATTTTGTGCCTTTCATGCTAAAATTAAGACTCAATTCAACAAATCCATCTGCATTTTGAGAAGTGACAATGCTAAAGAATATGTTTCCCATACTTTTCAATCTTATCTCTATTAGCATGGTATTATTCATCAGTCATCATGTATTGTTACTCGTTAACAAAATGGTGTAGCCAAGCGAAAGAACCGTCACCTGTTAGAAGTTGCCCGGGCACTAATGTTCCATATGTAGGTCCCAAAAGTTTTCTGGGCCAATGCAATCTCTATTGCTTGTTTCCTAATCAACCGAATGCCTTCTTCTTTCTTGACGGTCAGATTCCATATTCCCTTCTCTTTCCCTCATATACATTGTTCCCTCTTGCTTCTCAAATTTTTTGGTGTACATCCTTTGTTTAAGACATGCAACCTCAGGTCTCGAAATTGGAACCCCAAATCTCTCAAGTGTGTCTTTCTAGGATATTTGCACCCTAAAAAAGGATATCATTGTTACTCTCCTTTGTTGGGTCATTACTTGGTCTCTGTTGATGTTATCTTTTTCGAGCATAGCCCCTTCTTTGGTGCTCCTGTGCCTTCTTCTTTGCACTCTAGCGATTCAAGGGACGATGTTATTATTTATACTGGTAGTGAACAGGTAGTTTCTCCTCCCTCTCAACCTGTTATTCGTCAGGTTTATTCTTGACATGTGCAACAGTCTATTGAATCACCTCCCATCGGATAGGACATGGACCCGACCCATTATGCTTTGTCTCCAAATTTCTCACCACTACTTGATGTTAGCCTTTACCTTCCTATTGCTCTTCGTAAAGGTAAACACACATACACTTACCCTATTTCTTCTTTTGTATCTTATCATGCTCTATCTCCCTCCTCCAGGTCTTTTGTAGCCTCCTTAGACTCTGCTGCTGTCCCAATGTCCCTTGCTGAAGCACTAGCTCATGATGGTTGGCAAGCTGCAATAAAAGAAGAGCGAATGGCCATAGAGCAGAATCATACTTAGGATCTTGTGTCTCTTCCTTCAGAGAAACGGGCCATTGGCTGTAAATTAAAATGAATCCTGATGGTTTTGTTGCTCAATTAAAAGCTCAGTTGGTTGCTAAAGAATATGCTCAGACATATGGGGTGGATTATTTTGAGACCTTTTCTCCAGTTGCAAAACTTTCTTTTGCCCGACAATTTATCTCCTTAGCTGAAGAGGTTTACATGGAGCAACCACCTGAATTTGTTGCTCAGGGGAAGTCAGGGAAAGTGTGCAAATTACGGAAGTCTCTATATGGCTTGAAGCAATCTCCTCATGCCTGGTTTGGAAGATTCAGTAGTGTAATTATTGAGTTTGACTTGCGAAGAAGTGCATATGATCACTCAATATTCTTTGCATCATCTAGTTCTGGGTGCATTTTATTGGTTGTATGTGGATGATATAGTGATCACTAGAAGTGATGAAGCAGGGATCACAAAGTTGAAAGCATACCTTGGGACTCATTTTTAGACAAAGGATTTAGGACCATTAAAATACTTCTTAGGAATTGAAGTTTCTCGTAGTCATAAAGGGATCTATCTATCTCAAAGAAAATAATATCTAGATTTATTGAATGATGTTGGTTTTATTAAGGCAAAGACATGTGATGCGCCTATGATACCAAATGTGAAGTTAAAAATTAAAGATGGAGATTTACTTGAGAATCCTAAACAATATAAGAAAATTGTAGAAAAATTAAACTATCTTACTATCACTTGTCCTGATATTGCCTTTCCAGTAAGTGTTGTAAGTCAGTTCATGTCATCTCCTAGAACCTTACATTGGGATGTTGTTATTAATATTTCGAGATATCTAAAAGGTGCATCAGGACGTGGCATCTTATATCGAAATTATGGTCACCACACTATAGAAGGTTTCATAGATGCTGACTATGTAGGAGATCTTTCAGTCAGACGCTCTACCACAGGTTACTGTGTTTTTGTTGGAGGCAATCTTGTTTCTTGGAAGAGTAAGAAACAAAGTGTTGTATCCCGATCAAGTGCAGGACCCGAATATAGGGCTATGATGCAGACTACTTGTGAACTTGTATGGTTACATCATTTACTTGGTGAGATTGGTTTGTTCAATCTAAACAAACAAACTTATGGCGTGACAATGAAGCAGCCATCTATATTGCAAATAATCCTATGTTTCATGATTGAACCAAGAATATAGAAGTCGATTGTCATTTTACCCAAGAAAAGCTAGAAGATGGATTAATCTCAACTCAGCAAGTCAAAATAGGGAACCAATTAGCTGATGTGTTCACCAAAGCATTACTGGGGAATCGGGTTAATTATATTTGTAACAAGCTAGGCATGATCAATATCTATGCTCCAGCTTAGGGTGAGTGTTACAGAAATATAACTGTTGTTAACGTAATCATAGGGATTACATAGTTAATGTAAATAATATAGTCATAGGGATTTTAGCATTATTATAGGGATTACTTTCCTAGTTTAACCTATGTATTCCTGCATAAATAGAATACAGGAAACTTATTCTAATTGCGTTTCTCAACATCCTCTTGTATAATTTTTGTCTATTAAAACTTGTTTGCCATCCCATAAAGCCTTTCTTATTTGTCTAAACACCATTAACATCCTTACTAACTTATCAGAGGCCTTGTCCAATGAGAAATGGAAACAAGTTATAAATGTAGAGATGAAGGCATTGCAGAAAAATAAAACTTGGGAGTTAGTGAAGTTTCCAATTAGGAAGAAACCGGTTGGATGTTGTACACAATTAAATATAGAGCAAATTGATCAATAGAAAGATACAAGGTAAGGTTGGTAGCCAAGGCATATACTCAAACCTATAGAATTGATTATCTAAAGACTTTTGCTCCAGTTGCAAACCTAATTATTTATCTAAAGACTTTTGCTCCAGTTGCAAACCTAATTATTTTTATTTTTCTTGTCAGTTGTAGTTAATTATAGTTGGGAATCACAACGACTTGATGCGAAAAATGCATTTTTTACGTGAAGAATTAGAAGACGAAATTTATATGAAGATTCCACCAAATTATGGATAGAAATTGGCTGCCCATACTGTTTGTAAACTGAAGAAAGCCTATACGGACTCAAGTAATCACCATGAGCATGGTTTGGAATATTTGCAAGAGTTATGATGACTATGAGACACAAAAAAAGCCAATGGAATCACATATTGTTCATTAAGCACTCATCTATGGGGGAGTCACAATTCCTTTGGTGTATATTGATGATATAATAGTGATGGCTGATGATGTTAAAAAGAAAGAGATCTTAAGTCGTTCGTCTAAAGAATTTGAGATCCAGGTACTAGGGAGGTTGAACTATTTTCTAGGACTCAGGTTGCTCACTCTAAGCAGGACATTTTTATCTCCCAACAGAAATACATTATAAATTTTCCTAAGGAAATAGGTAAACCAACATGCGAAACATCAAGTACTACAATAGATTCAAATATTAATCTTGGAATAGCAGAGGAAGATACTACTGTGGACGAGCATATCAATGCCTAGTAGAAAAACTCATTTATTTGTCTCACAAATGACCAGATATAGCATATGCAATTAGTGTGATTAGCCAATTCATGCATAATCTAAAGGAAGACCATTTGCAAGCAGCTTACCAAATGTTATAGTATCTCAAAGGAACATCAGGGAAAGGAATTATGCTCAAAAGGAATGGAGGTTTAGCACTTGAAGTATACACAGATGCTGATTATGCTGGGTCATTTGTTGATATAAGGTTAACCATTGGATATTGCACCTTTCTTGGTGGAAAACTTGTGACACGGAAAAGAAAAAGATAGAATGTGATAGTGTGATCTAGTGTAGAGGTTAATTTTCAGGCAATGACTCAAAGTATTTATGAACAACTTTGGTTGAAGATTAATTGGAAGATTTGAAGATCAAGTGGTGTGGGATGGCCTAATGAGACTTTACTGTGACAACAAGTCTACCATCAGTATAGCTCACAACCTAGTGCAACATGATAGAATAAAGCAAATCCAAGTTGACAAACACTTTATATCAAGGAAAAGATGGAGAGTGCGCTGCTTTGTAAATCTTACGATTCTACACATAGTCCACTTGCACACGTGCTTACCAAGGGAGCAGTCCCATGTTTCAAAGCATTAGATCCAAGTTGGGGATGGCTAATGAATATTAACCAACTTCAGGGATAGTGTAGAAAAACATAATCTATATGATTATGTCCATAAAATTAGGATAAAGTATCCCATAAATTATGGGATCTAACAAATCTTTACAAATTTATTTCCTATTTTGTACTAGGGTACTAGGGTTGATGTGTATAAAGCTAATGTCTGCCTCTTAGTTAGAGATGAATAAAAAATTCCTCCTTCAAATTATGTCAAGACGTGCTCACGGAAGGTTTATACAAGAAACAATTTGACAACCAAATTAGTAAGCTGGCCATGGAAGACATTCAAGCCAGCTTGAGGAGGAGTGTTGGAAGCAGGAATTTTTTCCTTAATGTGGTTCAAATCTTATTAATTTTACCGATGTAAATGTTCAATTTTTAGTCAATGATACAAAATAGGAAACTGTATATTATGTAGTAAAGTTAGGGACTATTTAGTTCCTAGGTTTATACTTTGTATCTCTTATAAGTAGCATTGTAGTATATAGTCTTGATACCAAATGAATAACTGAATCACTCATTTCAATTTATAAGAACAAACAATGTCCATTGACCCTAAAATGGATGAATTTGTAAGGCATCTTTCCAAGAGTTCAAATTTCACTTTCACATTGCCTTTTTATTTTAAATAACTTCTACATATGTAGAAGTTCATAGCCTTTATTAAGATCAAACAATATAGCTGATTATTCAAAAAGGTAGTTAAAAGAATAGCATTTTTCATAGTCCTATATTTTGTATTGATTTTCAATTCCAATTCTCTTACTTCAATTTTTTTAATAAGAAAGCTTATGCGATTAAAAACTTTAATTCCTTCCATAAACTCTATTAGAAATAAATGAAAATGAGTTTTTTATTAGCCCTCATATTTATCATGGTTTTCTATTTCTATACTCAAATATATTGAACTTTCTGTTGAATCATTCTCTTACTCAAAATATGATGGTAATGATAGGTGACTAAAAAACATTCATAAATTTAACAATGTCGATGTCATTGATATATTTCAAATAGTAAACGACTAAAAATAGGACATTTTTTAAAAGAACTAAAATAGGGAATCAAAAAAAAATTGAAAGAATATGAAATTATCTAGTCAAGTACCATATACCTCCAAGACAGATTGAGCATGAATTACCTTTTATTTCCCTGAATTTTGTCCAAGGGATGTATTGAAACGAGGTTTTTAGCCCTCTTATGGCCATGCCCTATCAAGAATACATTACAAACAACATTAACCATTATCAACAAATAACAAGAGAAATGGAATACTTTGTTTGATTGACATTTTAATTGATTGAGAAATTTAGAGAGAACTTAAATAGTACTTCAACATCTAATTGAATTGAGTTTTCAATGAAAATAATTGTTGTTTTGATCGAGGACATTCTTTTCTCCTTTCTAAACTATGTCAAACATTTTTCACGTCAAAATATTTTCTCCAAAAGTAGAAGATGCTTTCTAAGAAAAACAAAGACAAATGTTTTGTTCACTAGCAGACTTAATCTTTTCCAGAATCCACTAATCTAAATAAGCAAGAAAAATGAACCAAATTCCAATCCATGACAGCATGGAGTGATTGTTGCTACTTGTTACAGATTATCTAGATTCTAAGATTGATTATAGTGATCCAAAAGGCTTAATTATAGGGATCCTAATTACCTTTCTAATTAGTAGATCGTCAATCCATATATATACAAGGTCTTTACTTGAATACTTTGCAAAGATGACCATGCATTTGTTGTTCCCACTAGTCAAACTCTTAGTGCTCTTGCTAGTAGAAATAATGGATCTAACATTAGAAGGTCATATTGTAGGAGTAATACTATAGGAGGTAAAGGAAGTTGGGACAACCAAAGTCAGGATGTTGAAGGAGTTGTTTGTTGTTATTGTCATGAGCTAGCGATACCAAAAAAAAAGTGCCGAAAGTTTCAAAACAAATCTCAAAAGTCCCATTTAGCTCATATAACAACTATTACCAGTTCACCTAACTCATTCACTAAGAAGAAAATTATAATTTCTACAAAATTTTTTTCTAAATTCACTCAATACAAACAAGCTTAAAAAGTTCATCTCAACCTATCATTGCCATTTTTAACTTAACATAATTATGTGTCTTCTTTTCTGTTCCTTATAATGGGTCATTGATTCTAGTGCGCCAAATCATCTGACATAATTCTAATATTTTCTTTACTTTCTAGAAACACACATCTCCTTCCCATGTTACTTTAGCTAATGAATCTATTTCCTTTGTTCTTGGCTCTGACATTTTTCACACTACTCCATTACTTTACTTATCCTCTGTCTTGAACCCACTAGGACTTTCCTTTAATTTGATATCTTTTAACAAACTTTGCCATACTCCTCCTTAAGATCAGGATGAATGGTTGTTGGATCTCATGTCGAGGAAGAGACAGGTACTGAACGTGTATTGGGATGGACTTGTTGTTTGGAATATATTAGGCATATAGGCGGTGATGGTGGCTGGGTAAGAGTACTAGGTGTAGAAGCAACGTTAGTGGACTGATATGTGACCTTATAAACCAACAAATCATCATCCTCCTTACCAGAAGAAGTCGAAGTAGGAAAGAAATGAATATGTTCCAAAAAGGTAACATTAGCTGATACAAGATACTTATTAAGATAATGATGGTAACACCCACACTTCTTTTGTAGAAAAGGGCAACCTAGGAAAACATATTTTAAAGATTTAAGATATAACTTAGTTACCTAAGGAAGAATATCACAAGCAAAACAAGTACTACCAATATTTAGTACGTAATAGAGAACAAAGGTTTAGTAGGAAAAAGAATACTATAAAAAATCTTACACGAAGAATAGATGAAGACGCGGTTAATCAAAAATTAGACTGTGAAAAGTGAATAAGACCAAAATTGTTTAAGAGCGTGCATTTGGAATAAGAGTGCTTGGTTGTTTTAAGGTGACGTTAATTTTCTTCTTTTAGCCACACCATTTTGAGATGCCGTGTCAACATATGAAGATTGATGAAATATTCCATCCTAAATCATGCAAGTTTGAAACCATTTGAAAAAATATTCTTTGGCATTTGCTTCTCAATGTATGGGCTGGTATTAAACTGCATTTTAATTTCAAAATAAAAAAGTAAAATAGAAAAATAATTCAGAATGATCCCTACAAAATAAAGTCAAGTCACACAAGAAAAATCATCAGCAAAAGTAACAAAATATCAAAATTAAATTTTGAACAAAACAAGACATGAATCCTAAAGATCATAATGAATTAACTTAAAAGGAAAATTGGCTCTTTTACTGATCTGAAGGATTAAGGACAAACGATGTTTCGCAAACTAATAGTACCCCCAATCTTGGCAAACTAATAGTACTCCCAATCCAAAGAAGATACATTATGAAACTAAGGTAATAACTTCTACAATAGAAGTAAGGAGGCATGTCCTAACAAACAATGAGCTTCAAAAGGAGTTAAAATACCTGAAGAAGCAATGGGTTTGAGCAAATGAGTATTCAGAATGTAGAGACCTCCTGATTTAAGTCCTTGAACAATAATCTTCTTTGTCATAAGATCCAACAACTGATGATCCTGATCTTCCAATTGTTCTTCGCAAAGGTAAAGGTTAGTGCGCTTATCCTATCTCATCATTTGTTTCCTATGATCACTTGTCTTCTAGTTCCTTTGATGCATCCCTTGATGATGTGACTCTTCCAAAAACTGCTAATGAAGCCTTTTTCTATCCTACCTAATACGATGCTATGATAGGAGATTAATTATTTAGATGCTAATGGTACTTGGGGTTTAGTGAACTTACCTATTGGAATGAAGACTATTAGATGTAAATGAGTGTTTGCAATCGAAGTCAATTATGACGAATCATTGACTTGACTTAAAGCGCTATTTGTAGTAAAAGGCTATGCTCAAACTTATCGAATGGATTATTCTAACACTTTCTCTCTTGTTGCTAACTTGACCTCTTGGGCTAATCATTTCAATGACAACTATTCATGATTGACCTTTATATCAGTTGGATATCAAAAATGTCTTCTTATATTTGACCTTCAGGAAGAAGTGTATATGGAGTAATCACCTACGTTTGGTGCTTAGGAGGAGGATGCGAAAGTTTGTCATTTTCAAAAGTCCCTATACGATTTAAAAAGAGTCTCCATGCTTGATTTAGAAAATTTAGGTAGGTAGTGCAAACATTTGGATTAAATAAGTCTAACCACTCGATTTTCTATCAACATTGTACAACTAACATTATTCTCCTTCTCATGTATATGGATGATATTGTCATTATTGAAAGTGATCATTACGTCCATGAAGTCCTTTCTTAATGGTCAATTTCACAAAAAAAGATTTTGGGGTTTTCAAGAATCTTTGGGAGTTGAGGTGACAAAAACAAAGAAGCCATTTTTTTAATCACAAAAGAAATATGTGCTTGACTTATTAATTGAGAATGGAAAGTTGGCAGCTAAGATATGCAATCGTCCTAAATTACAACTTACAAAAGATGGAGACTTATTTGAAGATCTTGAGAAATATAGAAGACTCGTTAGAAAATTGAACTATTTATAGTAATTTGTCCTAATATTGCATATTCTTAGTGTTGTAAGTCAATCCATTTCTTTCTCAATAGTTTATCACGAAGTTGTTTTAGAAAAATCTTATGTTAGTTAAAAAAGTTGTTGGGTGAGAGATACTATAGGAAAATCAAGAATATAATCACATCGAGTGTTTCTCAAAAGCAAATTGGGTATTTGCAAGATTGGTCAAAAATTCACTATCGATTGTTATGTGTTTGTTGGAAAAAAATTGAACTCATAGAAAAGTAAGAAGTAAAATGTTGCATCCCAATCTAGTGTAGAATTTGAATATATAACTGGCACAATCTATGTGTGAGATAATGCGAATATATCAACTCTTAACTGAAATTTATCTTAAAGCATTTGTTATGAACTAAGAAAAGTATTCTATATTATATATATTGTATAGAATATTAAAGAGAAAACCAATTATAGAATAATATGTTAAAATCAAGGATAAAATCAATCCTAACTGATATAATCTTATCCAATCAATAACATCTTATTTGAACCTACTATAACATCTTATTTTACCTTTTCTTATTGAATCAATAACTCCCCCTCAAGTTGGAGTATAGATATTAATCAAGCCTAACTTGTTACAAATATAATTGATGTTTAAAGCTTTGTTAAAATATCACCAAGTTATTCTCTAGTTTTGATATTGGTTGATGCAAGAAATTTAGGGCATGAGTGAGTTTATTCATATATATTAAATTAAAGGAAAAAGCTTGGGAGGTTTAAGACCGACGGCAAAGATAGTAAAGGAGTGAGTTTAACAGTTTTAAAACCAATAATAAAAGAAGTAGATCCGTCAACTGAGGTAACATGGGAAAAAGATGATTGTTTCTGGAAAGTAGAAAGGACATTGGAATTACATATCATATGATCTGAAGCACAAGAATCAATGACCCATTGTTAGGAAGAGAAAAGAAGACAATTATATGTGTCACCTAAGTCAACAATAGTGGCGATAAGGTGAGATAAACTTTTTAATGCTTTTAGGTATTGGGTAAATTTAGCAAATTCATCTATAAAACTAATTGTCTTCTTAGTGGATGAGTTTGATATAGTAATGGTAGCTGCAGCATGAGCGAAAGGAGATCTTTGAGATTTATTTAGCAGCTTTCAGTAAGTATGTTTGATATGACCCGACTCTTGACAATATCAACAAATAGTTCTTCCTGCATCCTGTCCCAATTTCCTGTCCTTCCTCTGTTATTATGCTTCTAAGATGATTTTACAATGTTGGATTTATTTTTTTGACTCACAAGAGGCCTAGAAGTTGAAATGTTGGGAGTATGAAAAGTATTGACATAATGCAGAGTATCCAAGTAAAGACCTCGTGCAGACAAGAAATCTCCATACTAGAAAGAATCTAAGACTTCAGCAATTTCAAACTAAGAGCTAAGACTAGCTAAAAAACTCATTATCGCCATTTACTCTCATTAAGCTTGTTGAACCTTGACATCAGGACTAAATGATACAACACATTTAATTATTTATAATTTTTTTGAAATTCATAAAATATGCCTGAAGAGATTGGTCTCGTTATTCAATATGATAAAACCCCTTACACTCTTCATAAGTACGTGCAATATTTCCTTTTTGTGAATATAAAAATTCTAAATATTCCAACAACTCTTTGAGAAACTCACAATGATTGATAAGATTGATGACCTTATTGTCAATAGAATTTTGGAATTGTAAAAATAATCAAGCGCATCTTGTAGGCATCCTTTATGAGTACAATTTGATGGTGGATCATCAAAGATGGTATTTATAAATGCTTCTTAAGTAAATCCAAACTGTCTTACACCAATCTAGATAATTGTGATCAATCTACTTATATTATATGATTTTAGGCATCACAAGAATAACATTAATTACAACCAAAGCACCAACACAAGCATGCATCAAAGATGGACATCAAAGTGGCGAGATAATTAACCACACCAAAGTTTGGGATCTACATTTCAGCACGAGAGGAACTAAAGAGGCATAAAACAAAGAGGTATAATCAAATCTGCGTCTTTGTAGTAGCTTTGGCTTTGTTCATCATATTAGTGTTTGCTGACAACATTGTTGTTTTTATGGAAGATAACTATGAGAAGGACGTCGATCAAGATAAAGGAGCTCTCATCATGTTCTACAATCCTTTGTGGGCACATTGTAAAATAAAGCTCGCACATGAATGAGAAGCTTAGGGCAAACTTTAAGAAGGCAAAGTCTGTTTTGATATTGAATGGTGGACTGTGATAAGCACAAGAGTCTATGTAGCAAATATGGAGTTTATTACCCAACTATCAAATGGTTTCCTAAAGGATCTTTGAAACCCAAAAAAAATGTCAAGGTCTATTCACTGGACAGGACTGGATTAAAACAAAATAAAATAGCCAAGATTGACTTTGATACCATGTTATAAACAAAGAAAAGTATTTTGTATTTTATATAGAGTATTGAAACATATTTATAGTAGTTAAAGAGAACTAATTATAAAATAATATGCCATAATCAAGGATAAAATCAATCGTACCTAATATAATCTTACCTAATCTATAAAATCTTATTTGATCCTATCTTATCCAATCTATAACAACCCCAATACTAGCAACGTTATGGTGTGATATCCAAGTTGCTCTACACATTGCTTCTAATCTTGTGTTTCATGAACGAACTAAATATATTGAAATTGACTATCATTTCGTTTGTGAAAAGGAGAAGCAAAACTTAATCTTTATAGGATATTTGAAAACTAGGGAACAATTGAGAGATATTTTCGTAAATGCTCTAAAACATAGCACATGTCAATTTTATTTGTAATAAGCTGGGAATTATTAGTATCTATGCTCCGGCTTGAAGGGGAGTCTTACAAAATGTATAGAATCTAAGCTTGCTACAGGGATCCTACTTAGTATACCTTCCTAATTAGTTGATCATCAATCTATATATATATATATACACCTTTACCTATGCATAGAATATCAATAAGAAACAAGTTTTCCTATCTTTGTTTCACTAACCTTTAATTGTCACAACATCATGTTTTTAATTAGAGTATAATACTAAACAAGTGTGTCAACAAATTTTCTATAGCAGGAATCAAGTTATCAAAAGCTATGACAGGTCACAATTAAAGACATGAAATTGAATAAGAAATATCATGTTCATTAGATGCTTAATAAATTCTTGCAAACAAGCTTTAATGCTCAAAGACAAGAGTATGGTTGTTCTTAATAACAAGCCAATCAAAGAAGGAAGTAATGAAAACGCTCCTTATCAAGGAAGATACTATGAATATAGGAGATCTTCTAATAAAAGAGCTTCCCATAATTGAGAAGGATTTGTTCAATGTTCAGTTTTCACAGATTACAAAAATGAAGAACAAGGAACACAACATGCTATTAATTCCTTTAGGGGTGGGGTAGGGATGGGGAAGAAGATAAGAAGAAAGGTAAAAGAATAAACAAGTACAAAATGCATAAAACACATCGAACGGCTATATTCAATTACCATGCTAGCGTCCTTGAATGACAAATTGTAGTATAGGGTAAAATCCCAAACCTTTTTCCTTTTGTCCATTAGAAGGAGCGAACTTTCTTTTCCTATTTTCAATGTGATTGAACTGTGACTTCTGATGCCTAAACAAATTTAAGGGATCATGATAATGGGCAACATGCACACGTATACCCTTCAAATAGAAGTATGAAAGAAACAAAGTGAAAAGTATAAACCTTGAATAAGATGCTTCTTTGTTTACATTTCTCTTGAAATATTTGCCTCGAAAGTTTTTGCCATTGAAATTGGAACTACTATCCCAATCATTTTCCACTCGATTTCTCTACAACAAATATATATGTCAAGTTTACATAAAGGTGCCAATGATTATTAGAACATAAAATAGACAGGGGTTAAGTATGGGGCAAAAGTCCATCACAAACTTTGAAATAGGTGTCAACAATCAAAGATTATTACAAGGCTATGTCATTAATTTCACAATTCTCATATATCAAATAGAATCTGTTTGATGATGATGATAATGAAAAGAGATGAGCTCAATCATAAAATACTCAATAGAAAAAGAGGAAATACCTTAAAAAATGACGGGGCTCTATCCAACAAACACATTGAAAAAGTTCCCATCAGTAGAGGAAACTATTTCCAATTATGATGGGAAAAGGCTAAGCGCAAAGGCAATCAATGACATATGTGCATATGCTTTTTGTCTTTGTACATTAAGTACATATAAGAAAAGGTGTCAATTATATTGACTTAATAAAATTAGTCTGTAACAAAAACATAAAAGAAAGACCTAATTAGCAGCAAAACACAAAGTATTTAACAAGCTTCCCAGGACTAATAAAATGAGCATTACTTGATCATGTTCAAATTAATTCATCCCGCTTTCACATAATGATATATCATTCCTTATTATCCTTTTAATCTCCTGTTTATTCCTCATTTTTGTCGAGTACTGGTGGTAACTTTGTGTCACTACAAATGTACGAAATAATAAATCAAATTTACTTATATATTAAAAATGCTACAAAGGCACAAAAATGGCTAATTGGGCATTGCCTGACATGGCACATATACCTGCCAAAGCAATGGCTTGGTTTTGACGCCCAATACAGCCAAAAAAGAGAAGACACAACAATAAATGCTGAATTGAGAATTCCTATGAACTAACCTATTAAGATGATAAGAAGTAGAAAAATAAAGTGAGTAACCAGCAAGGCAGGGCACCTGTTGCCTACTGAATGCGGAGGATTGAGAGTTCTGTGCAGGTAAGTTCCCTTGTACTCCTTGAGCTGCCGCTAGCATTGGTTTTGATGTGTTTCCACCATTTGCAGATAATACAAGGTTCTGGTCGTTAGGGTAAGCTTGCTGTCCAACAGCCATCATAGAGAAGTTGTGATTCTGAGGCCCCACAGCTTGGAGACTGCCTTGTGAATGATTTAGGATTTGCATAGAAGCAGCGTAATTCAAAGTCTGAATTGGAATTATATTTGGGGCTTGTAAGTTTTGGAAACCAAGATTATGAAGGAGCTGCTGAGGAAAATTTGAAAAATTAGTAGCAAAATTATGTCCTACTGGTTGGCACTGGCCCATTTGATTCACAAACATGGGAAGAGCATTGAAATTGTTTACGAAGTTCTGTTCAGAAAATCCCATTTGACGTGGAAGTCGAATGTAGACTTTTAGTATTAGTATTTTCGATTTTCAAGCTTTGTGCATATATTTTCTTTGGATATTGATTGAATGGGAACTTGGTTTATTTTAGGAAACCAAGCCGACCTGACCCAATCACAAGAGGGAGGACACCAGTGAGTCGAATACTCAAGCGATATTAGGTGGGTAATATGTTTATGGTTATTGTGTGTATGGGCAAATTGCCTTATGTATGCTTGCTTGCATTATGTGACCTTGCTTGTATTGAATTACATGAGAAATATTGAACTTGCATTATGACTATGGTTATGCCTTATGGCATTTTGCAAAAATCAAAAGAATGAGAATTTCGAAAGCTTTGATAAAATGCTTTGAGCATGAAACGAGTGGATCGTTATGTGTTTTGTTTGGGTAAGAGAGTTACGGATGGAAAGTCACGTGCACGTCGACGAATAGCCTTCACCCGACTACCCGCTTGAAATAACGAGCTCCTTGAAAAATCAGACTCGGATTGTTTACGGATTAGACTTCGGTTTATCCGGATGGATTTTACGGAACTCTCGAACCATTTGTGTGCGTTCATTATTGGATTTGTTGACCATGATACCTGAGGAATTGTTGCATTGTGAAATCATAATAAATTGATGACTTGTTGTATGCCTATGTATATATGTGTTTATGCATGATTGTGTGGCTCGTTGCCAATGGTTATAAATGTATATGCCACTGGGCTTCGCAGCTCACCCCATTATCTCCCACTCCTCAGGTGCAGAACAGGACGACCGT
>JANSVB020000082.1:2420635-2443596 GCA_025504935.2 Erythroxylum haughtii
GGATTGCTTGATAAAACCTTCCAAAAAAACAAGCGCCACACAAAGAGAAGAAACCTTAAACAAAATGGAAGGTAGGAAAATCCACAAAACAGGAGGGTTGAGAGATACCTGTGGATTTTGAGGAGCAGAAGCGCCACTGCACTGGAACTGATTAGCATGTTGAGGAGGACAAAAATTCAAAGGAGGTCGCATGCTTGGGCTTGAATATAGACAAGAAAAGCTTCAATTTTATCCTTCTTTCGTACAAAAGCATCAAAGTTTGAATACGCAAATACTACCGAACCAGGAGCCAAACTAGGGTTTAAGCCGAGACGGGGTTTTAGGTTCACTGTATAACGATGTCGTTTTTCGGAACATTGGAAAACTCTTTTTTGTGTCCAGTGTTAAGAAAATAAATAAGATACTAAAACGAAGCTAAGGAGAGAAACAAGCAATGTTTTGGAAGAAAGTGGTTAAGGGAGTACATCTTGTTTCATGGCGGTTAATAGCAACTCGCCGGCATTCAAGAAACCCCGCATCCTCCGCCGTCGACTCTATGTTACTTCGCTCCCTCAAAGACCACTATCTCGAAGTCGCCAAAATGAACCCTCCCCCTGTAAATTTCACCTTTTCTTCGTCTAACTAAGTCACTATTGATTGTTACTTTGTTAGTATCTTGAAAACCTGTTCTTACTTCACTTATTGATACTGTTGTGCGTTTGCTTTACTAAGAATGCATTGCATATTTTTTCAAATTCACATCTGGTGTGTGTTTTGGTTGTTGATTTAGGTTTTGTTATGTAGAGTATGTTATTGTGGAGTAATAAATTCCTTACACGTTGTTTAATGGGGGGTTATGTTCCTGTAGAAAGTGAGGCCTCCATCTGATTTCACCATTGTCAAAGGTGCACTAGAAGGTGCTGGACCAGTCCTCACTCGAACGTATGGCGATGAAGAAATTAGTGTTTCGGTTATGCGGATGGCCAATTTTGTGCCTGGTGACGGTGAAGATGATGATGGAGATATTGATCAATTGTTTCTTCATGTTGACATATCAAAGTCAGGGCGGGAGAAATCTTTGCAGTTTCTTTGTGGACTATATCCAGATGCACTGGGTGTTCACTCTGTTTCCTTCAGGCCTAAGGTTGAAAGTTTGAACTTTCAAGGGGCTCTTTCAACATACAATGGTCCTACTTTTGAGTGAGTTAATGTTCTTCGTTATCTTTGTGTTCTGGTTTATAAATATGTTCTAGTTGATGATTAACGTGAAATGATGGAGAGGTTTAGTGTGATGATTGAAAGGGAATTTATCTCATTTATGTGTTTATGGAGTAAAATTCTGGTTAATTTCTTCTATGGTCTCCTTAGGCATAAAGGTTAGAGTTTGCGTATGAAGTTTTAGAAGTTTAAACTGAGCTGTTACGTAAAAATGGATGATGGACAAATTAATATTTTGCAAAGATATTAAGATGATAGTCATGGGATACAAAATTTAGTTTATTACTCGTGGAAACAATCTTTGTGATAGGTTCTTTTCTCTTTTAAATGTTTTATTCTAAAAAAAATTAAACCTTACTTTAATTTTAAGTTGTCCAGAACAAGAGTTTAAAACAAACTTTTTATCAGTTTTTGGACCTATAGTCTCATCCTAGATTTGTGAAGGTGGGTGGGTTTGGGAAAGAAGTGCTACCCCTATTGTTTGTAGTCCAAGTAGGCTCATAACTAACCAATTCTATAAAAACCTGAAGGCTTCATTTAAAGAATGTAGTTTCATACTCTTGTGGATTATGTTTAGAAGAGTTTCTTCTTATGTATATATCATTCATATAAAAAAAGAAAGAATAACTGCTCTAACTAATAAATAAACTACTCGACTAAATTATCATTAGTAACTGCTGTCAAAATAAGTGCTAATGTCCCCCTTTAAGTTGGAATTTATGAGGAATCAAACAAGCCCAAAGTCTGATGTTATGCTCCATTTAAGGTTTCATGAATATGTGATGTAGGATGAGCACAAGATATATCAAACTAGTGGCAAGAACCCACAAAACTTATAAAATTTGGCTGCTGGAATTTGAGTTTTAGGTTTAGGATTGCAGCTTATGTTGGAATTTCAGGTTTGGTATACCTGAAAGTTTAGGGTGGTTGTTGGAAATTTAGGCTAACATTTTAAGATTTGATTGTCAGAAATTTTGGCTAGAAGTGCTGGAATTTAGTGAGATTAACAAGTAACGGAGGGTAGAGAACTATGAATCAAATGACTCATCCTTGAAAACCTATCCACCACCACAAAAGTCGAATCATAACTTATTATAGATTTAGGAACTCCCAAGACAAAGGTCATACTTGTGTCCTACCATGGTTCACGAGGCATGGGTTGCGATGTGTGTAGTTCAAAAATTAGCTTATTTCCTTTAGCTAATTGACATGTTCGACATTGTCGTATGACTTTAGAGATGTACCGCTTTAAAGAAGGCCAATAAAAGTGATCTTCAGCCTTTGTATGATTTTCTCTCTTCCAAAGGGACTTGTTGTCCCTCCTCCATGTAATTCTCAAGTCACCTGCTCTTTAAGGTATTGAGTAGGCAAAGTCAGTTTCCTCTAAAAAGATATTCATCGTAGATTACAAAATGGAAGTGATTGTCCCTTTGTCTAGATGCAAGTTTTGAATAAATTACCCCAAAATCTTGGTCCGAATCATATTTTGTTTTTAGTTTTTCAAGTCGTACAACTTTTGACTACCTAAATATTAAGCAAATGACTCTTTCTATGTAACACAATTGTGGCTTAAACTTCTACCTAAAGTTTAACAATAAAGTTAAATTGCTCCAAAAAGTCACTTCATAAGGCATGTCTTTTGTTCAAATTCTTATTGGAACTATTTGAGAGATTCATCATCCGAATATAGAATAAACTCCTTATGGGATAGATAATGATGCTAATTGCAAATAGAACATGCCACTTCATAAAATTCCTTGTCATAGGTTGAATATCATTGTTTCTCTTCACTTAAATTCTCATTGAAATAAGCAATTGAGTGCCCTTCACTAAGTGTGCCTCCAATGAGATCCATCACAAGCAATTTCAAATACCGTAGAAGAATTTGGAAATCGTAAAGTAGGAGATTTAGATATCTTTTTCTTGATTTCCTCAAAGGCTTTAGTTGTTGTCCTTAACCAAGTAAACTGTCCTGTTTTGTGCAATCAATTATGGGTGCTATATGTTGCTAGAATAAGAATAAATTGCCTATAGAATATTGTTAGGTTATGAAAACTTTCTATCTCATGCACATCCTTTGGAATAGGCCAATCAAGGATAGTCTTAATCCTTTCATATCCATCTCTAGTCCTCAGTAGGATACAATAAAACCCACAAAAAAAAAAAATTTAGTTGCATGAAAGAGCACTTTAAGTTGATATAAAATTTTTGTTGTCTCAAAACTCTCAAAACTTGTTGAAGATGTAATAGGTGGTCTTTTGTAGTCTTGCTATATTTTACCACATCATCAAAATAAACCACCAAAAATTTGCTCATTATTACTCTCTCAACTTTTGAAGTAGAAGAATGCTCCTCCTTCTCTCTAGAACTCGAGTGCTTCCTGCTTTCTTGCATGCGAGATACCACCATTCTCTTCGGACTGATACCTGAATCTCACTCCCTTCTTTGCATATAAGATACCACCCTCATCTCCGTCTCGTCACTTGAACCTGAATACCACTTCCTTCACCCTATTCTCCCGAAATGCCTTGTTCAAGGGTATTCTGGGCTTTCCTTCTATAACTTTCTTTCCTGCGCTTCTTTCTTAACCCTTTTTTCCAACTAGCTCTGTCAGTCTCCTCTTCTTCACATTGCCACCTCCTTTTTTTAGCATTATGTGTGCAACCTTTATCTTGCAATCTGCTGACTTTCCATCATTGCCCCCTTCTACCAAATCACTTTCTTCCTAGCACCCATCCCTTCCTGATAACCATTCCCAGCAACAACCCCACTCCTCACCTTCCCAGAAACCCTCCTCACCTTGGAAGCAAGTCGTGGGTAACAACCAATCCTTGACCCTCCCTTCACTCCTTCGTAGGAGTTGGATGGCAAACTTGTGGTGTGCCCTGCTATTATTACTCTCTAGGAAGGTGCCAAGAGCTGGGCATCTACTTTAGTCGGGTTTTTCTTTGATCATAGGTCAACCTTTCCTATCATACAACGATGGGCCATTAAAGCATGGAAAGCTAGAGGGTTATCCGATGTCTTACTCATTGAGGACAACCTCATCCTTTTCACATTCTCCTCTGTCTCTGAAGCTAGGAAAATTCTTGAAGATGGTCCATGGCATTATGGCAACCAACCCATCTTTTTGCAAGCTTGGCAACCTATTCTATAGTTTGAAACCATTGGGATTCAGAATGTCCCTCTCTGGATTAACTTCCACAATATACCTCTAGAATATTGGACTACTAAGGGGATGAGCTCCTTAGCTAGTTATGTTGGCAAACCTTTATGCATGGATGAACATACAGCTCTAAAATGAAGGGTCGACTATGCTAGGATTTGTATAAGTGTTGAACTCTCAAAGGAATTTCTAATAGAAGTCCACATAATGCAACTTGGAGAAGATAATAATCTATGGGAAGACACCATCGCCATCTCCTATCAATGCGACCTTCCTCTAAGACACTGGGGGAGGTATGGAAAACAACGTTAAAGAAATTCCAGACTATAAGTTACCACGAACTAATGGGGATTGAAGCATTTGCAACTTAGCTGGAGACAATTCCCACGAATATGCCACCAACTGCTCCTCCAGTGGAACAGACGAGCACTGATAACCAGGTGCAAGCTACTAAACAGGCGAGCATTGATTTGTCGCTACACCCTTAGTAGGAACCCCCTCCCTCGTTTCTTAGGAAAAACCTCTGTTAATTGCTCTCCTTGAAACCAAAACAAAGCTAGAGAACCTACGAAAGTTACAGCTTCTTGGTCCACATTGGAGTTTTATTTCTAATCACCCCCACCGTGCTTTTGGTAGAGTCATCGTTTGTTATCAACAGGATGAACTTAAGGTGAAAATGTTGGACTCCAATGAACAAGCCATGCATCTCCAACTGACTTTTTTTCAGGAGAATGTTGCTATAAACTTTTCTGTTATCTATGCGAGCAACTTCTCTTTTCAAAAAAGAAGCCTACATAGCCATCTTCAACACTTTAGCAGTTGCAGTGCTAAACCATGGTTGATTTGTGGTGACTTTAATTCCACTCTCTTCCCTTCAGAAGCTCAAGGCCATTGTAATCTTAAGAACTATTCAGATGACTTCAAGGAACGTGTCTTGGATATAGGTGTGACAGATCTGAAATTCACTGGTCATACCTTCACTTGGTCGAACAAACAGACTGCAACTTGGCATATACAGAAAAAACTTGATCGTGCGCTGGTGAACGATACTTGGTTGCAAGTAGCTTTGCTCACTTTAATGATCCATTATTTTCGGATCATTCACCCATTATAGTTGATCGTTTGTTTCAGAAAATCATTTCACATTTTCCATTCCGCTTTAACAATTATCTTGTACATGATCTTGGTTTCCCTAAAGCTTTCAGGAAAGAGGCTGGCATCCATTGTGTAAGTACCAAACATATTGCTACATATCAAACAAGAACTCAAGTTCTTGAAGTCAGTCCAAGGATCCACAACGTCTGCTATTCACTCATGTAAAACAGAACTGAAAGCTACTCAGTCATCTCTTGCTTCGAATCCCACTGATCAATAGCTTTTGGGTAAGGAAAAACTTGCAACCATTAGTTCTTTGCAGGCTGTGAGTCATCACCACTCTCTGCTTCAGCAAAGGGATAAAATCAACTAGCTCAAAGATGGGGATCAATGTACCAACTTCTTCAAATCAATCCTAGCATGACAAAACTTCAATAAAATTCATTCTATCAAGTCTATAGCTGGTTTACTGCTACTGACTCCTCAAGACATAAAGGCAGAAGCTATTACATACTTCAGTCTTCTCCGTGGAATGACTGGCCAGTCTAATGTCTCTGTCTCGGATCTAAACTCCCTCCATTTGAAGCAACTGAATCCCCTTGATTTGGACCTACTGATTCAACCTGTTGATGATAGTGAAATTGAAAGAATTGCTTTTGCTATGGATGGCTCAAAGGCCCCCGAGCCGGATGGATTTAATGGCCACTTCTTCCAAAAATCATGGCATATAACTAACAGTTTTGTGAAACAAGCAGTCAAGGAATTCTTCACCAATGGGGTACTTCTGAAGGAGCTAACTAAAACCTTTATCTGTTAGATTCCTAAAAGCCCCATCCCTTCCACATTTGGAGATTTCTGACCCATTGCATGCACCAATTATTTATACAAGATCATCTGAAAGATACTGACTATAAGATTGAAGAGAGTATTATCCCCACTGATCACCGAGAACCAGGGAGCATTCTTGCAGGATCGCCATATTGGTGATAATATTCTGATTGTCCAAGAACTTCTCAAAGGCTACTCCTGATCTAATTATGTTCCAAATTGCACAATGCAAATTGACTTTCATAAAGCATTCGATAGCATCAGCTGGGAATTCGTTTGGCTCATGCTCCAAGCCTTTGGTTTTCTAAACATCTTCATCAACTGGTTAAAGCAATGCATAACCACTGCTTCTTTCGTTGTGCTTATTAATGGTAGCCCAACGAATTACTTTCCGGCAGCTAGGGGCTTATGACAAGGGGATTCCCTATCCCCCTATCTCTTTATCCTTTGCATGGAAGTCCTAAGTTCCATCAAGAAGCATGAAGTGCAGCTTAGCACAAGCTTCAGATACCATTCTAAATGTAAGAGAATTGCTTTACTCAATCTTGGATTTGCCGATGACCTTCTTTTTTGTAGAGCTCAGATGAGTTCTATTAATACCTTCATGAAGGCACTTGATATGTTCAAAAGATATTTCAGATTGCATATCAATCTCGACAAGAGTCACTTTATTCTATTTAAAGCTGCCTAGGATCTCCATCCAGCTGTTACACAAGCTACTAGAATGTCCTCCACCAACCCCCCTATTATGTACCTAGGTCTTCCTATCACTATAAAGCGACTTAACTACCAAGAATGCTCACCCCTTACTGAATGCATCCAACGAAGAATTAACTCATGGGCTAACAAAAGTCTTTCCTATGCGGGTGAACTCCAACTTATTCAATCTGTGCTCAATTCTCTACATGTATACTGGAGTTCCCATGTGTTTCTCTCCCAAGGCCTTATCAAAACCATTGAAAGACTACTTAGAAATTTTTTATGGAGCCATGGGTATGGTACCCAAGGTGCAGTAAAGGTTTGGTGGCCTGATATTTGCCTCCCTAAAAAAGGTGGACTGAACATCTCATCCATCAAAGTCTCAAACCAGGTTTTGCTTCTTAAATGTCTATGGCGGATCCTATAGGATAAACAGTTGTTGTGGATAAGATGGTTGCACTCTTATTTCATTCAAGGTCGAAGTATCTGGCAACTAAGAAATAACACCTCTTACTATCACTTCTTTAACCGATTACTTTGCTTGAGAGATATGGTTCAAGTGAATGTCAACGGAGACTCGGGCACTGATCCAATCTCAGCTACTATAGTCAATTGGAAAGGCCACCCAATCCATTCCCTTAGCAACAGAACGACCAAGGAAATCTTGCGAAGAAGACAACCTGAGGTGAACTGGCACACTGTCGTATGGAACAAGGCACTCACTTCTTGGCTCTCATTTATTTGTTGGCTTGCTATCCAAATCAAACTCTCTACGGTAGACAGATTACCTTATCTGCAAGTAAACCGAATTTGTCATCTGTGTCAACTCTATGATGAAACGCTCGATCTCCTCTTCTTCACTTGTCCTTTCAACCTTCCCATATGGTAGAGGATTGCGAGACAATGTCGATACACCCTATGAAAGGAACTTGTGTACATTCATACTTGCTTTGAGAACTTGTGTATACACCCTATGGAAGGAACGCAATCACAGGCGGTTTGCTGACCAAAGTTCAACCAAATTGATGGATAAATGGAGGTGGTGAATACTATCTTGGGGGACTTTTTAAGATGCTTGGTTAGGAACAATGTGAATAATTGGGATCTAATTCTTCCTACGAGAGAATTTGCATACAACAGTTATGTAAATAGGTCAATTGATAAGAGTCCTTTTGAGATAGTTTTAGGAATTCAAACAAGAAATTCTATTGATTTGGTTCTTTTAACAAAACATGAGTTAGTGTTGAAGCTGAAGGTTTTGCACGAAACAAGAGATATCTCTAATGAGGTACGATGAAAGATAACAACTAGCAACTTGACTTATAAAGAATACATTAATCAACATCGTTGATTTTTGGAATTCAATAAAGGGGATATGTTGATGGTCAGGATTTGTCAAGAACATTTCCTAAAGCGAAAATATAAGAAACTTCATACAAGGAGTGTTGGACCTTATAAGATCCTTAAGATGATAAGTGTTAATGCTCTTGTTTTAAAATTACTAGGTGATATAGGAATGTCCTACCTTTACTAACTATTTATCATGGATACGATGGTACACAATATCCTATTGTAATTATGAAAATGTATGTCATTCCTCATTTTAAAGAGAAGATATAAGATGCTCTTGATGAACAAATTGTAATTATAAGAGCTGGAGGATGTCAGTGGTTTTTTGTCAAATGAAAAGGAAGATCAATTTTAGATTCTAAAATCTATCACATTCTATGTCGAGGATAACTTTAGACAAGCTGGGGAGAATTGATGCAAAAGAGTTTAAAGTTTATAAAAGAAATAAAAGAAGGTAAATCAATCAACCATAAGTTTTAATTTGGTAAAATGAAGATGGGCGTTAATGTGACAACAAAAACTACAAGGGCTTAAATTTGTATATTTTTAGGTTTCTTTATTAGATAGGAAGTAATAAAAAGTTAAATATATTATCCTATCTTTTATTCTTGAATTTTTTAAAGAAAAAAAATCTTATTAGAGTAGGATTCAATTCTATTTTTGGTATTTTAGTTAGGCCTTACTACTAGAATAAGGGTTCCAAAAATTTTTCTATATGTGTTGTGTGTGTGTGTGTGTGTGTGTGTGTGTGTGTGTGTAATCAACCCCTCAATAAATATATCCTAAATATTTTTTCTAAAACTTGAGTTTTCAATTAGAAAGTGTGATATTTTCTTCTAAGATTGATCCCTAATTCTTTACCCTCTATTACTTGTTTAACTCACTAAAATTCTAACACTTTTAGTCTGATTTTCAGCTACCAAAATCCTAAAATTCTAGCCTAAATTTTCAACAAACATTAAAAAATTTTCAGCAACCAAATCTTAAAATTCTAGCCATCCCAAACTTGAAATTTCAACAACCTAAGTTGAAGTCCCAAACCTAAAACTCAAACCTTAGGGGCCAAATTTTATGTTTTGTGGGTCCTAGCCACTAATTTGATATATCTTCTACACATCCTACATCATGTCTGTAAGTTGTGTTGATGATGAGACAAACAAAGATCGATTAATCCTTGTTTTTGATATTCTCTAACAATATGACAACTATTGAGATACTAAACAATTGTAAATAGATTACTAAGATATAGATACGCTGGAAATAGATAAGATGGAATAAGTTTAAAATCCCTTAAATTAAGGGATTACATTAGATAGCTTTAGATAACTTTCCATATTTAAATTCCTACTTGTCCTATATATGGTGGTATACTTCCTATTCAATATATTAGAATATATGAAAATTCTTTCCCACATGGTATCAGAGCTGTAGGGCTTCTTTTTATGAGATTTGTCCTTTGAGCAACCTTCATTATTGCACTACCGAAACCCTATTTTTTGGTTCTTCTCTTGTGTGTTCCAACCTTCATCGTTGCATTCCTCCTTACCTTTGTTATGTGATTCTCATTAGGGTGGCCTTAATTGCTGCAGTATCTTCTTCTTCACTGCAGTATATTCTTCACTGCATTATCTTCTTCTTAATCATGTCAACCTCTCAAACCTCTGTCTCCACCAGATCTAACCCTCGAGAAGAATTCGGCACCATTCAGAAAATTGGAGATTTACTAAATATTAGGGCTTCCTATAGGCTTAATGGGAAGAACTATCTTAAATGGTCTCAATTTGTCCATACATACCTCAAGGGCAAAGGGAGACTTAGTCATCTTCTTGGAATAGGACCGACTAAGGATAACCCAATGTTTGAAGCATGGTATGAGGAGGATTCCACGATAATGTCCTGGCTATGGGATTCTATGGATCCCATGATCAGTGACACATGCATGTTTTTTGTCATTGTAAAGGAGATTTGGGACTACATTCATTACACATACTCGAAGGCTCGTGATGCTACTCAGGTGTACGAGATCAAGATCAAAATTGCAGCTGCTAGGCAAGGAGATAAATCTGTCATAGAATATGCAAACTTGCTGCAGAATCTGTGACAAGAACTCGATCGTTATCGACTTTTTGAGATGAAATGCCCTGAGGATGCTGTCATCTTGAAGAACTTTATTGAAAAAGACCGTGTGAATGATTTTTTGGCTGGATTGAATGCTGAATTTGATCAGGTCAGAATCCAAATCCTTGGAAAAGAGGACACTCCATCTCTAGAAGAGACAATCTCATTGATTCGAGCAGAAGAAAGTCGAAGGAGTATTATGCTTGAACCACAAACCATGGACGGGTTAGCCTTATTAGCAAAAATTGATCATCAGGACAAAGGAAAAAGTGATCTATCTAAGCATTTTTGTGGAGAAAACCAAGGGAAGGAGAATAAGGATAACCTCTAGTGCACCCACTGCAAGAAACCAAGGCACACAAGGGAAACATGTTGGAAAATACACGATAAACCACCAAGTTGAGAATGGGGAAATCGTGGGGTCAGCAAAGGTCCCAAGCACATATGGTAGATCAACCCAAAGTTAAGGAAAATTCAGGAACAATAGAATTAAACAGTGAAGAAATTGAGAAGCTGAGAAGCTTGTTAGGGACTATTGAAAAACCTTCTAAGATTTGTTCTTTGGCTCTTTCAGATAAACCTTTACTCCTTACTTGTATGAATGCCTCAAAATATCTTCATACCAATTCTTGGATAATGGACTCGGGTGCCACAGCCCATATGACAACCACATCTCAGCTCTTTCACACTTATAACCCAGCCCAAGTAACAAAAAGATTGTAGTGGCCAATGGCTCTCTAGTTACTATTGCAGGTTTTGGAGATATACACATCATACCTACCCTTATTCTAAAAAGGGTTCTACATATTCCAAAACTATCAACTAGCCTACTTTCTATTCAAAAGCTTACCCATAATCTTAAATGTTATGCTACTTTCTTTCCTTCTCACTGTGTTTTTCAAGATCATGTCTTAGGGAGGCGGATTGGACTTGCTAAGGAAAGGGGGGGCCTCTACCTACTTGAATTGCCTCAAAGAGTTAGGAGCAACCTATCTTTGTCATTTCTCAGTTCCTCAAATAAAGATACCATTTGGCTGTATCATTTACGCCTAAGTCATCCATCTTTTAAAGTTTTAAAGGTTATGTTTCCTCATTTGTTTCAGGGATTAGATATTTCTAAATTTCATTGTGATGTTTGTGAATTTGAAAAACATACTAGAGTATCTTTTCCTAATAGCAATAAAAGAAGCTCTCATCCTTTTCATTTGATTCATATTGACATATGGGGTCCTTCTACTATACCTAATGTTTTTGGGGCTCATTGGTTTGTATCCTTAATTGATGATTGCAATTGGGTAACATGGCTCTTTCTTCTTAAACAAACATCTGATGTTAGCCTTGTTATACCTAATTTTCACTCTATGATTCAAAAACAATTTAGGGTTAAAATAAAAAGCTTTAGGATAGACAATGCCAGAGACTACTTCAACTAGACTTTGTGACCTTTCTTTCAATCACAAGGAATTATCCATGATTCATTATGTGTTAACACACCTCAACAAAACGGGATAGCAGAAAGGAAAAATGGTCACTTACTCAATACCACCTGAGCCTTATTCTTTTAAGGGAATGTCCCTAAATCCTATTGGGGAGAAGCAGTTCTTACAGCCACATACATGATAAATAGAATTTCATCACCTGTGTTAGACAAAAAAAGTCTCATAGAAATTCTTAATAGCTTCTACCCACACTTCAAAACCCCAAATGGCCTCACATCTAGGGTATTTGGATGCACCACCTTTGTTTGTGCTCATAACCAACCAACATAGAGACAAACTAGACTTCCGAGCCATCAAATGTTTCTTCCTCGGTTACTCACCCACTCAAAAGGGATATAAGTGTTACAATCCGTCATCTAGGAAATTTTATATCTCTACAAATGTCACCTTCATAGAAAATAAACCTTTTTTCTCCATGTCCTCTGTTTAGGGGGAGATTTCAATGATGGAAGATAGCACTTAAGAGTCCTTCGAACCACTTAAAACCCTTGACCTTCCTCCTGCTCCAACTCCTATTGTTGAAACAACCAAACTCTCTGAACCAATTACATCTGAGTTCCCCAATTCTACTACTGAACCTGTGTCATCACATGTCCCAACTAGTGCTCCTTAAGTGTATTCAAGGAGAAAGGTCGTTCTAGAATTGACACAGGTCCAAGAATCCAACTCGGACTCTGGAACTGAAATCATGGTAAGATCTGACTCACCTTTACATACACAATTTTTTGAACTTATTGTTGTTAGGAAAGGAGCTAGAGAATGCACTAAACGACCACTTTATCCTCTATCTCACTATGTTTCTCTTAAGCGCTTGTCGCCAACCTACCAAACCTTCGTTGTGAGTTTAAATACCATTATTATCCCTAACACCGTTTTTGAGGCATTGTCAAAAAGGGAATGGAGGGATGCTATGAGCGAGGAGATGAATGCATTGGAAAAGAATAGAACATGGGAGAATGTTGATAAGCCGAAAGGAAAAAACATTGTTGACTGTAAGTGGATTTTCACACCCAAATATAAGGTTGATGGATCTCTTGAGAGATATAAAGCTAGATTGGTAGCTAAAGGGTACACTCAAGACCTATGGTATTGATTATCAAGAGGCCCCAATTGCAAAGATGAACACTGTGAGAATTCTGTTATCATTGGGAGTTCCGACAGTATGATGTTAAGAATGCATTTCTCCATGGAGACTTTAACGAAGAAATCTAAATGAACATCCCACCAGGATTTGAGTGAGACATGGGTAACAAAGTTTGCAAGCTGAGGAAGGCCCTTTATGGGTTAAAACAATCTCCTAGAGCTTGGTTTGGGAGATTTGGCAAAAGTCATGAGGGAGTATGGGTATAAACAAAGCCAAGTTGATCACACTCTTTTCATTAAACATTTGGCTGCAGGGGGAGTTACTGCACTTCTAGTCCATGTGGATGACATCAAGTGACTGGAAATGATGAGAAAGTGAAGCATGAATTGAAGCAAAGACTACTAAATAGTTTGAGATAAAAGAACTTGGAAAACTAAGGTACTTCCTTTGTACTGAGGTGGCATATTCCACACAAGGGATTTTATATCTCAACAGAAGTATGTGACTTATTTGTTAATAGAAACAGGGAAGATTGGGTGTAAGCCAGTTTCTACATCGATGGATCCAAACCACAAGTTGGGAGAGCTAAAGAAGAACCAACTGTTGATAAAAGCATGTATCAAAGACTGGTTGGTAGACTCGTATATCTTGCTCACACTCAGCCAGATATAGCATACTTGGTAAGCATGACCAATTAATTCATGCGTGAGCCAAGAGAGCCTCATCTTCAAGTTGCTTATAGGGCACTATATTACTTGAAAGGCAATCTGGTAAAAGGAATTTTGTTTAAGAAAAACAATACTCTTGCTCCAAAAGCTTACACTGATATTGACTATGCAGGTTCCATAGTGGATAGAAGATCAACTACAAGATATTGTACGTTTCTTAGAGGAAAATTGGTAATGTGGAGGAGCAAGAAGCAGAATGTGGTGGCAAGGTCATCTGCAGAATTAGAATTTAGGGCTATTGCTCAAGGATTGTGTGAACTACCCTAGCTGAAGATTATTCTAAATGATTTGAGAGTTAAATAGGACGGCCCTGTGAAGCTCTATTGTGACAATAAGTCAACGATCAATATTGCTCATAATCCTATACAACACGATAGGACAAAGCATAATGAGATTGATATAACATTTCATTAAAGAAAAATTGGAGGAAGGTTAGTGTGTACATCCTATGTTCCATCAAAACATCAAGTAGCTGATGTTTTAACAAAGGGGCTAAACAATTCAGGTTTTCATGATCTTATATACAAGCTGGGAATGGAAGACATCTATACCTCAACTTGAGGGGGAGTGTTGAGATACTAAACAGCTGTAAATAGATTATACTAAGATATAGATAGTTTGTAAATAGATAAGATAGAATAAGTTTGAAATCCCTTAAATTAAGGGATTACATTAGATAGCTTTAGATAACTTTCCAGATTTAAATTCCTACTTGTAATGACCTATATATGGCTGTATACTTCCTATTCAATATTTGAGAATATATGAAAATTCTTTCCCATAGAGACCCTTCTTCTATTGTAACATTATCCCCTTTTTTCCATGAGAATATATTAAAAATGCGTTTTGAGAGCATGTCTATGTCTGTTAATTCCATAGTCTATAGTTCAAGGATTATCTTTAGGATTTGCTAATTTTGTAATATTTGATGTACCAATTGTGGAAGGAGAGTCCAGTTTTGAGAGAAGATGTCTTAAGTTCTAAAGTTCCTCATTGGATGAAACTCCAATTAACGATGCTTCGGATGCTTCATTCCCTTAAAACAAGTGAGCATGGCCCCTTACCACTAGACTACCTTGTTTTCTACGACTTTGATTTGGCCTCCCATGTAGTTTTCGACAGGTTTCTTTGATGTGCCTTTGTTTTCCACAATAATCACAGTGCAAATGATCCTTATCAGATTTCGGCTTCTCAATAGAACTAGCCGCTAACCCTGCTTTCTTAACTAAGGATGTCAATGGGTCAGGCAAGGCCGCCCACCGTCTAACTCGCTTGTGGGCCGGCCTGGACCATCCTTACTTTTTTTGAAAAAAATTTACAAAACAACGTTTTTGTTGTTTTGATCTGGCCACGAGCCGGGCCTGGTAGGGTCAAACTATTTTGGCCCTTGGCCCACCTGTGGTCCAGTCAACCCTAGCCAAAATCAAGTAGGGTCAGGCCAAAATTGACATCCCTATTCTTAACAATGGTTGTATGTAGCATAACATTTCTTCTACTTTCTTCTTGTTGAACGAGAGAATGTGCAAGTTGTACTGAAGAGAATGGTTCTTTTCCAAGTATAACACCTCATATATGATCATACTCTGGGATGGGACCCGCTAAAAAATCAAATACCTGATCCTCCTCTATCATTTTCTGGAATTTAGCAGCATCTTTTGAGCATTCTGCTTAAAATTCTGATAATAATCTAGTTGCTGCCACAATCCACATAGCTCCGCAAAGTATTGTGATACAGTCATATCTCCCTACTTCGTGTTGTGTAGTTTATTACAAATATAAAAAAATTGTGCTTTATTACCTACTTGAGAGAGAGTAAGAGAAGCAACTCTCCATATCTTCTTGTTGTGTCAAGTAACAGATACGTCCGAGCAATCTCCAATTTTGTTGAATTGATGAGGTCTTTTCTTATTATTTATGGCTACCTTACTTCTATCCTTTGCTTCTCTACTCTTTCTATATTCATGGGCTTCAAAATTATCTTCATCTAGTAAAACATAATTGATAGATATTAGCCTTACCAAATTTTTGCACGTCATAAAGTCACAGTTGACCTAGTAAAATATACTTTCAAAGAAATCACGTCACCAAAATAGAACCTTCACACACTCTTAGTCAATATGAGATACTCTAACAATACCCAACCAATTCTATCTTTGCAAATCAACTTTTTCTATCTTTTGACATGTACCGATTAAAGAATTCTACCATCACTACCTGTCAAACTTTGAAAAAATATTTTTTGCATTGCTTACTTATAATGGCATGTTTGGTTGAGTAGAATAGCTATTCTATTACCGATATATTTCTAATTAATAGTTATTCCTTTGTTTAGTTAAAAAACAACATACAGAATAACTAATCCCAAGTTTAGTTAGTCCTATACTTTCAGGAATAGCTAAGGATACCTCCCCCTTGTCTTTACCTATTTTGTGAAATGCAGAATAGGAAAAGACAACTTTTCTCATCATTATTATTTTTTATTTTATTTTATTTTATTTTTTATTCTTATTCTTATTCAAGACAACTTTTCTCATTATTATTATTATTATTTTATTTTATTCTTATTCTTATTCTTATTCTTATTGTTGTTGTTATTATCAATAATTTTCATCATCATCATCTTCTTCTGCTTCTTAGTATTAGTCTTAGTATTCGTTTGATCATGTTGTACCAATTTATGTCCTACACAAATCGCAGATTTATTATCATAGGAGAGTCTCATTAGGCCATTCCATTTAATCTTCAGGTCTTCTAAGATAATTTTCAACTAAAATAGTTTGCAAGACTTTAGTCATTGCTCGAAATTCTGCCTATGCGCTATATCGTGCTACTGCATTCTAATTCTTCTCCATGTCACAAGGTTCTCACCAAGAAAGATGCAATATCCTGAAGTTGTTCTCCTGTTAACATCCTATCCTACATAATTAGCATTCCTATAAGCCGCCAGTTTTAGACCTCCATTTCTCTTAAACAAAATGGCTTTTCTTAGTATTCCTTTAAGATATCGTAATACTCGATGAGCTGCCTACAAGTGAACTTTCGGACTCTGTATGAAATGACTTATCACACTTTCTACATGTCTCATATCTCTTATAAGTGAGCCTCCTTACAAGGAGTTGATATGTTTCCCTATCTACAATAACATCCTTCTTTGCCTTTCCATGTTTACTGTTTTGGTCTGTCAGAGTAAATGTTGGTTTTGCCTATTTATCTTAGGAGATCAGTAACATACTTTTGTTAAGAGATAAAAAATACTCTTTCTAAAGTAAGCTACTTCAATATCAAGGAAATATTTCAGTCTTGTTAATTCCTTGATCTCAAACTCCTTAGCCAAACATTAACTTGAAGACTATCCTTCTTTGTTATCTCCTGTCACTATTTTGTTATCAATATTTACTAAAAGTTGTGACTCTCCTTGAAGGTCAGCATTTGGTGAACAACCCTTCGGTTTGAGCAGCAAAATTATTCCTATATTGAGTAGCCGAATTATAAATCTCCTAAACCATAAATTTGGCGACTGTTTCAATCCATAAAAAGCCTTCTTAAACTTGTAAGCAATTTGTGTAGCCAAATTATTCCTATAACCTAGTGGCACTTCCATATAGATTTCCTTCTTGAGTTCTCCATGCAAAAATGCATTCTTAATATCAAATTGTTGCAATTTCCAATCATAGTTAGCTGCTAAATATAAGAGAATTTTAACAATATTCACTTTTGCAATCGGAGCAAAAGTCTCTAGGTAGTCAACTCCATAAGTTTGGGTATAACTTTCAGTCGTCAATCTGGCCTTATATCTTTCAATCGATCCATCTTCCCAATTGGCAGTTTCACCAACTCCCAATTTTTATTATTTTCCAATGTCTCCTTTTCTACATTCATAGCTTGTTTCCTTTTCCCATTGGTTAAAGCCTTAGATAAACTGTGATTTAGTTTCACTATGCAAAGAAGATTCAAAAGTTATTACCTCATTCTCAAGATCAAGGTTGAAGTCTTGGACTTGCATAGAATTAGGAATAACTGTCTTTTTCCTTGGATATAAGTTGCCAAATCTCATATTCTCAAGGGCAAAATTTACCTTTTCTTCTTGAAATTTAGGTATAGGTTTAGACATAGGCTTAGAGAAAAATGGCAAGTCAAGCAAGAAGAAATCATTTGAGATCCCTTTATCTTTATTTACTGTTGTTGAATTCTCATCTTGAACATAAGGGTGATGAAATCAGACTCATAATTCATTGACAAAAGTTGGTAACACATATCATTTTTTTAATCAAAGTGTAACCCGCAAAAACACATAACAGTAAAAGACCCCAAATATCATTGTGAATAAGATAAAAAGGATGAAAGTTTTTTGATTTCTAATTGAAAAAGATACACATTTGTGTTTGGCGAGCTCACACACTAGTAGGCGAAAAAGATTTTGAAAGAAAGGAGTGAGATAAATTGTCCTTAATTGTTTGATAGGTTAAATTTGTCAAGGTAGCAGAGATCATAATGTAATCTAGTATGTCCAATCGTCTTTCTTAAATCTTCTTCTTGAAACACAATAATTTTGATGAAAAATCACATAGCCCTTCACATCATTTATCTTTTAAATAACAGCAAAGAATGTAGAGTTTGTCTAGAAATCAGCATTTAGCACCATATCATTATTCAACGGTCACATTTGTAATATTTTCTAAGCAGGAAGTGAGCAATTATTGGGTGAAGCTCCACTCTCATTTGTTTCTTTTGGATTATTCAGACCCTTGCTGCTACCAATATGGATAATCAAGAACTGACTGAAAGCATGCAAAAGCTACTGATTGTAATGCAAAGATTGGATGAGAAAATTGCCCCGATGCTAGAAATGGATGGAGAACTTTTCAACAAAAGGTTAGATCAGGAGGCTGGCTATGAATTCTGGAAGACCTTGTTCACAATTAATGTCCCAAACTACATTTTCTTATCCATTGTTTTTTATTTAATGTTGAATGGGTGGAACAGTAATAGGGTTGAGGTTATATGTTTCTGGTTACGTCATACTTATTCGAATATCAGTATGGTCATCTTTCGATCAACAGAGCAAAAATTTCTATGCATCTTTTGATCAACAAAGCAAAAATTTCTATGTGCTAGGTGAATTTTATGATGAAAATAAATTATGTGAATACTATTGGTCTATATTTATTAGATTCATGCCAAGGAATCCAAGCATTTATCACGTTGTCTATAATTTTCTGCTATCAGGTGGGGATATCTTTCACGTGCAGGCCTTTGGGATAAAAGTCATTTGATGAGACAAATTGAGAAGTGAGTGGTTATGCCTGAATTTTCCCTCTCTTTTTTTAATGTTTGAATTGTGAGTTAAACCTGATGAGTCTAACTTCTTGCAATTGTAGGTACGCTGACATTTACACATCTAGGGTGTCAAACTTCTTACACTATACACCCTTCATGTACTTCCGGTCACAGGAACAGGTATTGTTGTTTATTATTTATTGTTGGATAATTATTTTAGATAAGTTTAGTTAGCTTAGGAGATTATCTTCTAGGAGATAAGTTTATCTTCTAGTAGATAAGATAAGATAAGATATACTATAGATTGGATAAGTTAGTATATACAAAAATTCTAGTAGTTTAGTAGTATTAGAATAGGTTATACTCGTGTATAAATTACATATAATCAAAGAAATAAAGTGGTTTTTTTCTGCTAATATTTTCTCTACCCTCTTGTTTCAAAATCAATAGGCATCCTTGGTTGAACTCTCAAGACTATTTCAAAAGGACTCTTACCAATTAACTTATTTATAGAACTGTTGTATGCAAATTCTATCATAGGAAGAATTAGGTCTTAATTTATCACATTGTCTCCAACCAAACATTTTAACAAGTCTTCCAAGCTTTTATTCACCACCTTTGCTTGCCCATCAGTTTGGAGCTAGAGAAAACTTGAAAATTGAAGTTTGGTGTGCAATGTTTTCCTTAGAATTCTCTAAAAATAACTCAAACTTCACATCATGATATGATAGTTAAAAGTAATCCATGGAGATGTACAACCTCTTTGAAGAATAGTTTAGCAATATGGACAACATAAGTCCTAACCAATATATTTGCAAATGGTTTCATAACAAAATCACATAGCTTCTCTACAACATAGGCATCAAGAACATACACATTGTTGCTTCTTGTAGTCAGATTCATTAACTTGCCATCGTTGCTGATTTTGAATTTGCAAGTGCACTCACAGCTTCTTCTTTATTCCTACGTTGTACTAATTGCGCATCTTCATTCAAGTCTACTTCTCCTTCGTCAGCCACTACAACACAATCTTCATCAAGAACACCAATGATTTCATCAAGTTTTGAACCAACAAGCTCCAAAACCCAAGTAGTTGCTAGTTAATATTCTTAGCTCCATATACTGTTATTTTAGCTTGTCCTATTCTTTCAATTTGTTGCACTGATGTTTCAGCTTGTTGTTTAAGTGTTTAAACTTCTTGATCGATTGTTTCAACTTTAGGGTTTGCCAAAGAATCCACTTCGTTTTCTTCATCTTTAACACTTTGTTCATCTCTTACTGTCAAACTTTCCATGTCAAGATCATCTTCCATCTCCAAACTCTCCATATCATCAAGTATTTGAGCACCTTTTACATGTAGGCTCGAAGATTCAAATTGATTTACTAAATTTGAGGAATCAAAATCAGTATATGATTTTTCAGCAAAGATTTTCTCGTATGTTGCGTGTTGTTGATCAATATTAGTTCCTTCTTGCTTATTACCACAATCTCCATGTTCAACATCAACTATAGGTTGTTGGTTGGTATAATTTTTTCTTGTGGGAGTTGACTTCTAGGGAATGTATGTCAAGATTGACTAGCCTCTCTAAAATTTGTCAACCATGTTTTCTTATAGGAGTTGTTACATGTTAGTTTTTGGGACACCTTGTGAATGAAGATCATCAAAGGCCTATTTTTTTGGCAATATGCAGAAGTATTTCATCTTACTCTAGGTTTCTGAATATTCTTCTATATGCCCTTTCATTACATGTCGTCATTGTGAACCAAAGCTCTTGTACCAAATTAATGTAGGACAAATAGAAGAATTATTAACTAATAGCTAAAACTCACAAAATTAAAAATATGGTTGATATTAGGCTAGTATTTTTAGGATTTAATATGCTAGAAGTTAGGGTTTTAATTGCTGGAATTTTGTGAACACAAAAATGGAAGGTAAGAAACTAGAAATCACTCATAGGATCTAAGAATCACTCTTAGAAGAAAGTATCAAACCTTCTAGTTGAAAAAACAAGTTTGTAGAAAAATTTCAGATTGCTTATCATTGAAAGGCTGAATTACACATACTTACAAAGAAGTTTTTAGAACCCTTATTCTAATAATCAATTCTAATAAAAAATTTTATAAGTCTTAAAAAACTGTGATAACATATTTAAAATAAAATAATATATTTAACTTACTGCTACTTCCTATCTGATAAGAATTCTAACACAATCTAAATTTCAGCCCTTATCTTTGATGTTTTACTCAATTCCAATCCTCATCCCACCAAATTAAAGCTTATGGGTGATAATCTTTCCTCTTTTATTTCTTTTGTAGACTTTTAAGTTATTTTTAATCAGAGGAATATTCTTTGGACAATACTAAGACATAAATCCTAATATGTTATATTTGTTCTCAAAAGTCTCTGTCCTCCAGCTAAACATTGTACGAACTTCATTAGAAGCTTCAATTTAGTTTCCACACACTTGAGCGCTTCTCCAAAATATACAACTAGAGCAGTAAGAAGAAAAATGTGACTGTAGAAAAAAGATTTTGCAAGGATGAGAACATACTGGTGTCTCACTTATTGCCTTGTGAACGAGATCCTTCAATATTCCATGAACCTGAATTTTGGAACAAAGCAATAAAACTTTTGCATTACATAGCACAATATAGAAACAAAATCACAAGTTGCTGTTTTAGAAAAAAAATCAAATAAACATGCAAAGAACACAGAAATGATATCCCTCTCCAGCATATAATTGGAAAAGTCAAGATTAAGATTTTAACAAACAGTTTCATTATTCTTTAGATATAAGGAACATCAGTTTTTGTCAAGCCAACACATCAAAATTACAGCATCCAGAATACACTTGTGATTGCATAAAATAAAAATTCTGTGTACTTGTTCAATTATTGATGAACATAAAGTGTCAAGTAATTATCAAAAAGTAGCCCTTTCTACAATCTTCTTCTATCTGTGTACATTTCAACAATCCCAAAAGGCTGATATTGCAAACATGGGTTTGAGTGAGACCAGATGTTCAGGCTCTATGGACTACTTAAGTGGAGAAAAAATCCAACTTAGATGGGTTGGTGGGCCAGTTAACTTCCGTAGTGGCAGTAGATGAGGGCCCTTATCTAAGAAAAAGTATCAATACAAATATATTAACGGACTTCTAACTAAAGTTAGTGGTTATGTCTATTTGAGGATCAATCAGAATAACTTTCACAATGTTAAGGGCTTATTTAAATACTATAAAATATTGAGGTCAAACTTAAATTTGAATAAATACAGTTAAGGATCAAAATGCACTGTCTACACTGATTTCTTAGGAATAAACTAAGTTCTGGACAGATATAGTCCAATATCAGTTCAAATCATCAAGTTTCAACTCTGTCAAATTTATTGTTTCAAACTTTTTTCCCTACATCAAGTAGTATTAGCCATTCAAAGAAGCAATTGACAATGCAATCAAGGAATTGGAAGTGCTTTCCCAATGAACTAGAAAAACTGTATGGGGCTACCAGAAAAATTTACATGGGGGACCAAAAATGAGTAGCAGTGCAACCAATGCCGAAGGGGATAAAAAGGCAAGAGTATCGGGTTGTGAGAATCTGTTTTATAGATATTGTATTAGATAAATATCAAATATAGGAGATAAATATCAGACATGGGATATGTATTAGGATCCCTAAAATTAAGGGATCCTTTGATAGGGTTAGATTCCTAGTTCAGTGGGATTACGAGATTTGTTTCCTAATCTATGTTGTGCTTTTTATGTATATATATCCTATTAAGTTTCAATAAAGAGCGTACCTTGAAACCCTAAATTCTAATATGGTATCAGAGCTTTAGGCTCAAATTTTCCTGGAAAATAAAGAGAGGATTGAGCCTTCATTGCTATTCTCTTCTTCTTCTTTCTTCGAAATCCTTTTTT
>JANSVB020000082.1:2481931-2503510 GCA_025504935.2 Erythroxylum haughtii
TTCATAATTAGGGTAGGTCTTAATTAATTGAATTTTGTTTGAAGTATTTTAGGATAGAAAATTTAAGCATCTTAAGAAAAATTGTGCATAATTATAACTTTGGGGGCAATGTGTTATGCATTATAATGCTAACGTGCAGAGATTATTATGTTTGAGGACTAAATTTTAATGTTGCACATGACTACAAGAGTTATACACTTTTTGAACACACTGATGTTGTCTTGCACGTTTTGATGCATGCAAAAAGTTGTAATTCAGTGATGTACACTATTTAATGTACGACCATGCATCAAACCATACACTCTCGTGATACATGATAAAAAGCCTCAAATTCTCCAATTTTTCATTCTCTCTCTTCTCTTACTCTCTCCTGCCATCACCCTCTAACTCTCCGAACCTAATTTCCTTATATTTTTCAGCCACATTAACGATAACCAAGTAAGTTTCATTGTTTTTTTAACTTGTGTATGCATGATTCATTGGGTGTTACGTGTCATTTGTGGATTTTTTCATCAAAAACGTCAATTTTATGACTTTGAAATTGTTTAAGAGTTTTTGTGATTTTATGATTAATTATTGTGTAATAGTTAGATTTAATATTTGCCCAATTGATTCTACCTTTTAATTTGATTGATTGTCTATGGTGCAAATTCAACTTAATTTGCATAAACTTGCTATTTTGGCTCGTTATGTGTTTAATGCAATATTTTTGTGTTTAATTAGGTTAATTCCAATGTTAATTAAGACTAGGTTTGCATTTAATTGCATCAAATTTATGTAATTGGTAGTTTAGGACTTTTAAGTTTGTGTTTAATTGCATCAAATTTATATAATTGTTAGTTTAGGACTTTTAAGTTCAATTTTATTATTAGAATTATATTTTAACAATTAAGTTTTTTTAATTTATTAATTGTATAATTTTTAATTTAAGTTTTAAGATTAATCAGTTTGTTAAGTGATTTCCTAATTAAATTTGGTTAATTGTTTATTTCTTGATTTGTTTTAGTTTGCTAATTATTTAGTTATTTAATTTTTCATAATTAGTTTTGTTGACAATTAGTAAGTAATGAGCACGATAGAAATTAAGTATGGGGGAAAAGAATACCTTAGTGATTGTATATCAGTTTTCTCACGCTTGTAGGCAAGATGACACGATTATGGTGTGACAAAAAGACTCCAAGAAATAGGTATTGAGTCGAGTCTTCTACAATAGTCTAGCCCTTAAAGAGGTCACGGATGTGGCTATTCAATGCTGGGGCTCAGGAAGAACAATATTAAGGACTAAAGGATAAGAAGTTCGGAGTTAATAAATACATCAACTGGGAGGCTTTGGAGAAAGTTGGTTTAGCCCAATAAGTTAGAGTGTTAGTAGAAGTAGGATCATGGTCCCAATTTTTTGAAATCGTGCAACCTTCTTATAGAGAGCTTACTTTATAGGTCCTCTACATATTCTTTGTCGAGAAGGGATGTTACAATGGGATTGCCCCAATATAGTTCAATTTTTTACGATAGGGGAGATGCACCAGATGAGTTATACATAGTTCTCCATCACCATTGGTCTATATGATCAAGAGTACATTGGGTCACCATAGTACCAAACATTACGGACGAATCTTTTATACAGACTATCTTTGTGACACTTCTGGAGTAGGATAAGCTCTAAAGATGACTACGATCCATGCATGTTAAAGGCTTCAACCTTAAGCAATCCAGCAGACAGATACATACATGGTATTCTAAGTCACATTTTGAGTAGATGAGGAGAAAATTAGGGAGTTATCAGGAACACAGATGTGTATTTCCTCTATAGCATGAATGAGTTGATGTTTATCCACCTGGTACATATACTTGTCCAGTTTATTTGGCATCAGAGTGAGGACAAAAATGTCAGCTTGATATGTGTTAGACCTTATGCAACTCGATTAACACAAAGAATGGGTATGTTTAATCAGCTACCATCGATGCAGGTGATGAAGACCATTGTAGTGCTCAATCTGATAGTAATGTGACATATATGCATGGTACGTTGATGTTAAGGTCCTATCGAAGACATTTATCGACTTATTCGAAAACCCGACGAGCTACGACTAAGGGAGGAGACTGAGCAGAGCATCCTACAGTAGTTCAGTCACCTTAACCTCAATCTTAACCAAAATCGTAGCCACAGTCATTAAAAACAAATGAGGAACTACCAAAAGTGGTGGTTTTGAGAGGTCTCTAAGCTAGATTGCATAATCTAACTCAACTAAAAATAGTCTTATTGGAGAGATGGGTTGGCCAGCTTATGGGAACTCAATAGACACTCCAACTTTAGTAAGTTGAACTGCTGGAGTGATTAGAACAGTTGGAAATATCAGTTGTTGATAAGTGTGAATTGCATTTTTTAGGGCTTAATTTGATATGTATTTAATTATTAATTCAATCGTTAGTAGGTGTTTAGGTTAAAATTGTGTTAATTTGTTAATTATTTATGTTTGAAATGTTTTATAGGTTAATACAAGTCTTTGAGCTTAATTATTATGTTTTTGAGGTACTTTGATGTGTTTGTTAGTGTTTCAGGGTTAACATTGAAGAACAGAGAAGTTTCCAAGACACTCGGGCTGAAATAACAACCTACAATTGTGACACAACAGGCCACAATCATGACTGAAGCACTAGAGTTGACCCAACATTGTGGCCCATATGCCACGATCGTGACAGAAGCCCAGGATATGTCCCACGATCATGGCTTGCTTGCGACGATCATGATAGAAGGCTCAGATGTGGGCCACAATTATGGCCTACATCAGACAAACACATAGACACTCAAAGATATTAAGTTTCGAGGGATTTTTCAGACTTTTTAAACCCTGAAAAAACACTTAGGGCTGCTCAAAACACAAAAGATATTTAAAGAATAAGACAAAAAGGTAGGAGGAGCTTTTGCATCAGCCACTATTAGAGAAACCCTAAAGAGAATTATCGAGAGAGAGAAAGAGACAAAGGTCAAAGAGGAGAAGAAGCTATCTCAATGTACTTCTTGGATTAGGATTTTCCTGACATTGTTGTCTCTTGTCGTCCGTTCAATTCGTATTTCGTGCTATTTTTATTTTTATTATTGTATAGAATTGGAATAACAATTGATAATAGGATTTTTAGATGTTGATGATGTCATAAACACACTTTCGGGGTTTTATCTTTGATTTAATGAAATCTGATTATTTATGTGTTATTTGGATTTATTGTGATTTGATTCTGGATGTTCATAATTCGATCATAAACTCAGAGGGTGAATCAAATGAAAAATAATTAAATTGGGCTAACAAGAGTTAGGTGATTTAATAGATCAAGAATTAAATCAAATCAATAAATTGTGCGAAGAGAGATCTAATATAGGTTTCCAATAGTTTATTAGACAACTTCATATCTAATTACAGTTTTAAATAGGTTGTTAATTGAGAAATTGCAACTTCTATAATTTGATTAGCGTTTATACTTTAGGGTTAATAGATATAACTCGAGAGAGAGTAATAAACCCTAGGATCATCTAAAACCAATAATCTGGTAATTCATAATCAATTACGTTATTAGTAAAATTCCCTTGCTCTCAATTGGTAATTCCTTTAGGTTGATTCTTAAGTGCGTATTGTAACTACTAAATTAATAATGTTTTCGTGATTGATTCTTGAATTGATTTGCTTGATTGAATTCATTTCTCATTTTAGTTCCTGTTACATTTTGAATTTTTACAAATTGTTTTGGCCTTAAAGTTTAGGATTAGATTACCCTCCTCGTGGGATCGACACCTTAGGTACTATATGAATGAACCATGCGCTTGCGGATTATCGAGATTTATTAATTAAAACTTACACACATTAATAACCTGATCAATTGTATGGATAGGCGAGTTATAATCTACAGTAGCATAGATGGGAGAGCTTATGGTATCAATTGTGAGCCATATGGGCATTGATTTTAAACCTTTACCATTTGGCAAGGGTACTTCCTCTGCAGCTTCTCCACCTAGCCAGGATTATCACCAAAGGAGCCCATCTCGTCGGATTAGCCAAAGGCCACAAGATGAAGGAGATGCTTAGTTTGTACAGTATTTCTTTTTCTTAATTGAATGTGTATAATTTTAAATATCTTTTCATTAGTTATTTTATGCTCTCAAACATTATAATTAATGATGCTCTTATTTTTGTTATTTTCAATAGTGATATTTTTATTTCTTTTGTTCTTTTTATCCTTTTTCTTATATTTTGCAAGGATGTAGTTTAACATTAGATAGATTTGAAATAAGAAAATTGTCATAATAAGGAAAGTACTAAAAAATGCTCACTTTTATATGTGCTTGTATTGTGTACTTTGAGGATAATGTACAAATTTAAGCATGGGAATGGTTTAATGAATCTTTAATGATTTCTTTAAGCTTGTTATAATCTTAATTATTAAATTTTATTAACTGATATCTTGAATTGGTTAAAATTTGTCCATTACTATTATGTTTCATTATTCAATATTAATTGGATTTGTATGCAAATGGATGATAGTTATACTAAAATTGCTTTTCTAAATCATATTTTTAGTATTCATCAAGATGATCAAATTGAATAAAATTGCACATTACCCATATTTTTGGGAAATTTTTAGCATAAGAGCAAATTTCAAAATTTTTAAGCTCTTTCTATTATTTCATGTGTGCTATCATTATGTAGTAGAATGATTTTAGAACTTGATTTTATTACTCATATCAGGACCATATTTGTTAAATTAAAAGCATTAGCATGATAAAGGAACTTAGATTCAACAAATTGCTTTAGCCTATTTCTTTGATAATTAGTGCACCTAAAAAATTATCTTTTAGGAATAGCCTATTTCTTTGATAATTAGTGCACCTAAAAAATTATCTTTTAGGAATAACCAAGCTAAGTTTTAGCCTTTTTTATTGATTATACCCACATATTAACCCTTATCTTATTTTTCTTTGAAGCCATTTTATTGTTTTGAGCCTTGAAGGTTATTTATATTATTTACTTGTTGAGATTTGAATTTCTTGAAGGGTCCATTATTTCTTTAATTATGGTACTGAATACTCAATTATTGATTTAAAAAAGACTTATTATACAAGTAAAAAATAATTGTGAATAAGTTTATGGTACCAACAGAGTTGCAATGAAAGGACCTGTGTGTTTTGTAAACAAGTTTTGTAATTTCTTTTTAGTAAATTTCTTCCAGTTTAATCCCTATCATACCGAACCTAAGCCCCATTACAACTTGTATAAAGACCTTTGGATTTTTGTTTCTAGTTTATATATAAATGGTGGAGATGTGATTTAATTGTAAGCCTTTGTTAAGAGTTCTACAATGCGTTGATTAAGAGTTTTGATACTTTTCACTCTAAACATTTGATTGTATTGAGTGACATCCTAATGAAGGTGTAAAGATTAATGATTTTGACTTCAATGAGATTATAATGTGATTATTATTAAGGGAAGTTAATTTTAGGATAATTTGATTATACTTTTATGTTAATTTGCTTCGATAGGATATGATGATGAATAGTATGAATGGACAGATCTAGATTGATGAGGGACATGTTGTATGATTTATAATTTTGATTATGGATTGCTTGAGGACAAACAAAAGCTTAAGTGTGGGTATGTTTTATAGATGCATAATTTCATATCTATACCCTATATTTGATGTATTTTTGCTTGATATTTTATACTTGCACTGTATATTTTGTATGTAATTTACTCCAAGTGTGTTTAAAGAGTATAATTGCCTTCATGGACTTAAAGGAGAAGAATTCAAATGAAATCATGACATAAAATGAAGATTTGAAGCACAAAAGGGATGCATGAGCATGCAATAGCCCGTGCACTTCTCTCAGGCCTTACAATTTCACAAATTCTAGTTTTAATTTATGCACCAACCCATACACTTCTCTTAGCCCGTATATCTCCCAAAAATCTAAAATTTACTATAAAAAGATGTTTTTTTTGGGGGGCGGGGGAAATAAAGAGGATATGTGCAAAGATGTCCTAAAACTCTCAGAGGTGACTCAAACTGCGATTTTGACCTAGAGAAGTGGAAAATATGAAGAATTCATTGAAAGATCGAAGAGAATACAAGATCAAACCTCTACTTGAAAGAATATTTAATAGGAGATAATCAAGAAGATTTAGAATAATGAACCAATTATTTTCTATTCGTTTTTCTTTATGTTATTATTTGATTTCATTTCTAATCATGATAACTAAATTCCTTTAGTGTTTAGGTTAGATGAACACTATGTTGATACTTTAAGATGTTTTGATTCTTTTGTTAATGCAATTGGTTTGATTGATATATTTTGATTTGATTACATGTTATATTTATGTTCTAATAGATCCATAAAATTAGATCATAACCTGATTTCATAACATAGACATTGAGAAATACTTGATTGATTAGATTTACTGTAATTAGAAGAAGTTGATTGCAACCCTAGAGATAGGATGATATAAGTCTTTCATAACCTAATAAAGGGATTTACAAATCGGTAAGACAATCCTATAAACTTTAACCTGGGTAATTCGGTGGAAAACCTTATTATTATTTGGTATTAGACTCAAGGTTAGCTATTAACATATCATAGGAATCTCCAAGGTCCAATAAATCAATAAAATAGTTGCAAAATAAAAGATCAATCTGTTAAGGGTTTTAGGAGAATTTGAAACCTAGATACCAATTTTCGGATATCAATAGTTTACTAAGTACTTCCTTAATTCCCTTATTCAATCTTGTGGCCCATTTATTTTACTTGCTTTATTTTTATTTTTCTTTTAAATTAAAAATCAAAGCAATTTTTGTAGACTATATAATAAGATAATGGTAATTACTAATACTCATAGCCCTCATGAGATTGACCCATATTTGTCAATATTAGTTACAACTACACCATGCATTTGTGATTATTTCAATATTTACACACTCAAAAAAATAATCAATCACACTCCTACCCTAATACCTAACACAAGTTATAGAAGATGAACTAACAATTTCCTAAACAACTCTACGATTGCTCGAGAGAGGAAATAAAGATTGATATTAAATCCCAAAATGAGCACCATAATAAACGGATATGAAAATCACAAGTACAAATGACCATAAGTAAATCAAAATGGTCCAAAATTTAATCCAATAATAGCAACCTCTTACCTTACTTTATAACTGATTAATGGTCAAAGGAAGAGATCAATTTGTATACATAAATAGTAACTAATTTTTTGCAAAATGCTAAAACACAGTATTTGATAGTTAAAAAAGGACACTCAAAATATTAAAAACTATAAATAAAATAAAAATCAAAACTTTGAAGGGTTTAATAAAGACTGAAAAATGAATCCCAATAAGCAAAGAGCAATAAATCAACATCGAGAAAACACAACTTGAAACTAATCACAATGGCATGTAATAAAGAAGAAAAATTTATGAAATACTAATTAACTAGAGAAAAGAAACAACCAAACCAATTTGATTTGTTTAAGATGCCACACATCAACTCTATATATTCTCATCATAGTTAACAGGGTTCACTAGAAATTCCTCTGTTATGGGGCTCACTTTAGATTTATAGAAGAAGGAAAAAAAGCACAAAGTTTTCCAAAAACTAGACGAGAAAACGTCTAAAAGAGGACTGGAAGTTAACCTAGTAAAACCCAAACTAGTGACAATAACCAAAAAGAGATGATAGCTGACAGAGAAGGGAAGATAGCCAATGAAGTAAATGATGCAAAAGAAAATAGAAGACGATTAGTAAGGTATCCTCTCAAGAGCATATTAACAAGAAGACACATTAAAGGAATAATCAAAAGAGGTCTCCTCTTAAAAACAAGAAAAGGTAGAATCATCTCTTTAAGTGAAAATCCCTAAAGCACTCCATAACAAAAGGAGTCCTTTTTAGCTTCAAATTCATCGGGCCAAAAAGTAAGGGATATTCAATCTTTGCTATACCGGACAGATTACAAAACAAAGAGAGTAACCATTGAGAGCATAAATAGAAGCAATATATTTGGTTGAGGAAAAAGTTTAAAGCCCAAACTTCTTTAATGTACCCAAAAAAAGAAAACAAGAAAAAATCAGGCTTTTAAAAATGTCCATCATTTATAGGGAGGCTCTGAGCTAACCAGATGGAGATTCACATTTTTTTCCCGCTTCAACGGTCACTTGTAAAAGGGAAATTTTCGTAACACAATGATTTTATGTTTTAATTTAGAATAAAAATATGTGACTCTCTTATATTTTAAGTAGCTTTAAAAATTCTTAATCTTTAAAATTCTTCAAAACTCTATAATTTTTTACTTTTTAGAAAAGCCCAAAATTTATACTTCCATTAAAAAATAATGAAGAAATACATATAAACCAATCAAATTTTGTTGACATTATGACTTAACGCAATTCTTAAACTCAATATGAAATTATTAATTCTTACCAAATTAATAGTTTAAGATAAGCAATAATGTTGAAACAACAATCAAATTCAACTATTATAATAAATTATTAGTTTATATTAAATTTAATTAGTTCAGATTAAGTTAAAGCTTTGGCTTAAATCGGCATGTCATTTGTCTAATGTCTATTTCGTTATTATTTTTAACAAAAAATTTAAATGAAAATATTTTAAAATAAAACTAAATTAAATTATTTAAATGACATGAAAGAATTCTATATATTTTATTTTATATTTTAAGTGGGCCTGTTTCATGCTTGATTAGCACTTGTCACAATCAATTGATTGTATTCAACCTTCTCATTGTCTCAAATTAAGATATTTATTAAGTAAATATTTTAAGAGTGCTAGAATTACAAGCCTGGCGTTAACAGTTGGATTAGAGATTCCTATTGTATTTCAAATCTCAGAACTGAATAGACTACGATTGAAAACTTGAGGATTAATTAAAATGCATTATAACATGTTGACTTAAATTGGCATGATTGGTTCGCACATATCTTACTAACCCTGGGCATTGTGCGATTTGATAGGGTCAAATGGAATCTATTGAACTTAGAAAGTAATTACTTTTAACGCCAATAGGAGTTCGCATGTGGCAACTTGCTTTGCACACCGTATCATCAAGCAAGACCACGGCCTCTCAATACTTGTTTATTCTTTTCCCTTTTTTTTTTGGGTTAAATCTCGAGAGAAATGACATGTACACGCTTACTTGTAAGAAAGTCAATTTTCCCCTAAAATATTCTTGAAACACAAGAATTGATTAAGTACTGATTACTTAGAAATCAGGCATTGACACTGTCTTTTAACTTCATCCAAGTACCTATAATATTATGAAACGTTTGAATTCTTCCTTCATGTCCTGCAAAGTTCGTAGCTGTCTAAGAAAAACCGCTGTTCAGGGAACTTGAGAATATTGACTTCCATCATATGCAATCTAACGACAATGAAGAGGTTTCTCATGTCAATAGAGAAGATAGAGATCCAGAATAGAACCTGAAAGATATTTGTAAGACCATCACCAAAAATAGGTATAAGACAAAGTAAAATCAAAGATATTTCGCAATGTTATGACCAATATTTCTTATTCAGCTCTCTCTTTCTAGTTCAGCCTTCCTCTTCAGTTTTTCTGTATTTTTTGTTGTTATTGTTTCTCCTTTTTCCTTCGTCCACTTCATCTTCCTTTTTCCTTCTTCTTTTTAAATTTCTATTTCTCTACTTGCTCTTGCTCTAAAGTTGATATTTTACATTTCATCCTTCCCCTCTTGTTCTCATGGCTTTAATGATCTCTATACCATTTTATGAGATTCTTAAAGTTGCTACTTTTAGGATTTTGGTCTTCTCATTAGTTAGTTTTTCCTAGATACAAACACATTTTTTCCTTTTTGTTCAAAAATTAAAAATAAACAATTGGTCCCAGTTTTACCTTTATGAATGAGTTAACCACTTTATTTTTAAGTTCAATAGCTCCACTAATTTTTCTAAGGTACTAGCCAAAGCAGTTGAAAAACTTATTTGTTTAAATAAGAACAAAACATCCTTTAATAGGATTAAATTTACCTAAACTTTTCTAAAGGTAGACTGGGATAAAAAGTTTTCTGAAAAGACTAAGATAATAGAACTAAACGAAGTTGAAAATATGATATTGAACGAAAAAAATTAAGTTATCAATGGAGGCCCAAACAAGAACAAGAATCTAAATCATAGAAATCAACATGTATACGCTTCATTACTAAGAGTACGAAAAGATAATGAGACCTCAAGCTGACCAATTTCCTCTAATAATTCTTTTAGAAGCTATTTAAGATTCCCCTCTTTCGAAGGTTGGTACAAGTGATGGTCCTATCCAAACCTTTAGTAGATAATATGCCTAGAATACCAGACCACTCACATATTTTTTTTTTTGAAAACTAATAGACTTCATTAATAAACAATTATTTTCAAACCAAGAATGCAATTGTTCTAGTCTAATACAAAAAGAACTAGATTATAGGGTCATATGGGTCCCTGTAAATAGTTTAGTCTAATGTTTATCTCCTCCTCATGTTTGTAGATAAGCTATCTGTAATTCCCCTCGCTAGCAAGTTGAGTCAAGTTTGAAGTGTCACCTCCCGAAGAATTTGCTCCACACTCCCACTTTGTTGTCTAAAAATCTAGGAATTCCTTTCTTTCCAAACTTGGTAAACCATTGAGACTTAGCTTATCTTTAGTACTTTGTAATGTGCCTGGTTTCTCATCCTCACTTTCACTAACCAATTAATGGTTTCCTCCCATGAATATATAGAATAATAGGTGTCCAAAGTTATATGCAACCCTCTCCAAATCTTCCTTGTATAGCTACACTTGATCATAATATGTTTCAAAGTTTCCAGTTCAACACAATATAGTTCATAACCCAAAGAACTAATGTTAAACTTGAGTTTGTCCTTCATAGGTAGTCCCCCTCATCCTTAGCCAAAAGATAAATGAATGTGCAAGTCTAATATCTTTATCCCAAACTAGTGTAGCCTAACTCACTCTAGTTTGTTGATCATTCTATAGAAAGAGTTTGCAGTTTTTGGTGTTAAACTGACCTAATTTCCCAACCGTCCACTTGATTTCATCTTGTTTCCCTTGTTGGCATCTTAGTGCTTGGTCCATAATGAGATCAGCCCCTATTACTGCAATAAGTCCAAATTCATTGATTATTACTTATAAAACTGTGACTTTGGTTTTGGAATTCAATAGTCTTCTCTGATGTTCTTACTTCTTGACCTTATATAGAGGTTCCTTACAATGCTAGTAGTCAAACCAAAAAAAGAGTTTTATTACCATCCCTAATTTCATGGAGAACCAGGCTTTACATCCATTGTTTTATGCTTAGGATTTCCTTAACTATTCTCGACATGTATTGCTTTAACTTCAATGTTCAAATGCTTTTATTTTTTATGATCACATTACGAATCAATATAGCCTATAAGTCCTCATTTCTGCTACATGACCACCATAGATTCTTAGCTAGGCAGGCTTTTTTGAGCTCCCTTGAAAAATGTAATCCTAATCCCCTTACTCCTTTTGTGTACATATTTTCTCCAACTAATATGCTTTACATCTTACTTGATTCGAGCCATTCCAAACAAACTCCCGTAGTCTCCTATCAACTTCCTTGAGTATGCTTTTGGGTATAGGAAGATGGCTGAGCCAATAGTTTGTTATGTTACTTAGAATCGATTGTATTAAAAGGAGCTTGCCTTCATAACTAAGGAACCTATTTCTCCATTGATTAATCCTTCCATATATGGAGTCTAGCATTGGTTTGCAATCAGCTACAGCAACTTTTCATTAAGAGATTGGTACTCCAAGTTACTATAGTGGTTATCTTCCTTGCTTCAATCCCATTTCTCTTGCTTCGTCGGCAACTTTGTTATTGGAATTGTTTGATAGACAATTGCAACTCTTTTTGGGGTTGTACATTAGACCAACTATATTCTAGAACTCTTCTCAGGAATGCATGAGAATATCTATATAGTTTCTCTCAGCCCTGCAAAATAAAAGCAGGTCATTCTCAAAAGCTAGTTGGATTAACTTCATACCTTTGCATTTGTGGTGGAATTGGAATTTAGGGTTTGTTCTTATCTTACTTGCTAGGATTATAGTTAGGGCTTCCATACAGAGAATAAATAGGCAAAGGAAGAGAGGGTCCCCTTGCCTAAGGCACCTTTTTATTTTTATCAGTTTATGGGTTCACCATTCACCAAGCTGGCCATTAAGGCCGTGGTAATGCACTCCTTTACCCATTCCCTAAATAGATATGGGAAATCTGCAGCTTTCATCATTTAAAAGAGGAAATTCCAACTAACTGAATCATACGCCTTAGCTAAAACTACTTTAAATCTACAGTTTTCCATTATCCTCTTTGAGTTATACCCTTCCAATAACTCCTAGCATAGGAGAATGTTGGTGCTTACTGACCTCCCCTTTAAAAATGTGTTTTACTCAGGTTTGACTATTTTTGCCAAGCTTGATCTCAACCTATTAGCCAAAATCTTTGTAATTATCTTACATTGCTTTGTTTGGGTACTAGACTTGTATAAGTCTTATTCCACTCCTTGAGAATTGTTTGTTTTGGAAGAACTCTTGAATTGCTTATATAACCTCTTCTTCCAGTATGTCCGAATTTTTCTGAAAAAAGTCTTCCTTTGTATTCATCAGGTCTTGGGGATTTAGCAGCTTTTATAGAAAACATAGCCTCCTTTATCTCTTCCCTTGTAACTTCCCTGATCAATTGGCTCTTTCTGTCTTCTTCAACCTTCTTGATTCCTAACATCACCTCATTAGGAATATCCCTAACTCGGGTTTCGTTTCCTCATTGCTTAAAGAAATTGTCAAATGTAACCCTTTTCTTATCCTCCTAGCTCTTATGCTTTTGACCTGCATCATCTATCAGTAATTTAATAGTATTCTTATTCCTACTTACAAATATATATCCCATATAATACTTAGTACACCTCCCTCCCTCCTTTAGCCAAGTCATTTTATATTTCTATCTTGTAAGTTTATTTATACTTATCAGAATTTGGTTGTTTTTCAAAACTAGCTCCACATCATCAGGATTTGCAATCGGCCTTCTATGACACTCCTTTAACTCCTCTAGTTCCTTGGCTTTCTCCTTCTGTTCTAGCATAATTAAGTTCCCACTTATCTTTTTCAACTCATCTCTTAATTCCTTCATCTTAGTGCTCAATATAAATTGGTTCGTGTTACTCTTAACTTCATCCCCTCCTTGAGAATACCCCTAAACTCAAATTTGTCCATCAGATGATTTTATATTCTAAATGGAGCACTCCTCTTTCATTCACCTGCTACTAGCTTTACCACTATAAGGTTATGGTCTGACATATTAGGTCCCTCAAAAGTAGCAGTGCTTACTGGAAACTAATATATCCACTCACCATTCACCAGTTTCAGAATTAAGAACAATCCCTATGTTGCTTATTGATCCAGGTGTAGACATTCCCATACCACTTTAAATCAGTCAGCCTTGAGTTAGTCACTACCTCTTACAACTCCCCATTATCCTACTATTTCCTTCTTCTACACTATTTTGATTCTATATAGTTAAGGGTGTAGTTGAAATCCCCTAATACTATCTAAGGAAATTCGATGTATTTACTAATTCTTTTTATTGCACCCCAAGTACACTGATTTTATAATTTTTGATTAGCAACATACACAATTGTAATAACAAAAACCTTGCTTGTCTTTTTGTTGAGAACATAGCCTATCAATTGGTCATTCACAACCTGCTTCACTACATCCAATTTATGAGCATTAATTATTACCTTGCCATTCAAATGTTGGTCATGGTTGGTTATCACCTTCCAATGTTTTTCTAAGAACCATAAGCCTCTTTCTAGTTTCTCCTTCCTTATTTAGGTTTCCAATAAACCAACAAAATCCACCTTCCTACTCTTAATCAATTCCCTAACTGCAAGTTGCTTATTTAGGCTATTGGGTCCCCTAATACTCTATACTAGTATCTTCATCATTTTATCTTTTTTCTGAATCTTTTCCTTCTAGACTTTCTATTCAATCCAAGTGAGACATATGCTATATCTTGAGATCCTATAACTTCCCCTGCTTCCATCAAAGGAGTCCTAATTGGCTCTTCCTATTCCTACATGCTCTTTATATCTACTCTGGCCCTTTTCTCTTTCCCCAGTAAACTCCTCACTTACATCGTTGTGTTTACTAAGTTCAAGTCCTCCCCAATCAGTTGCTTAGTCCCTTCTTCACTATTTTCCCCCAAGTATATAGCCTTGCTAGTCTAAACATCAATTTCTTCTATTGCTATCCTAGCCTTGTTATTGTCTTATGTATTTTTTCTATGAAGGTTTGCCTCTCAGCTCCTTGGTCTCTAACCTTGCCTTGCTATTCCACTTTAGGTTAGTGGCTTTGTTTTTATGATTATCACTACTTCAATAACCTCCTTTGAATAAAGTAAACTCCTCCAGATTCATATCTTTCTCAAGGTAATCCTCTGCTACTTGCTTCCTTTTATCTGTCAAGTTCACCCCTTCCTAATCCTTACTTTTGCTAATCAGGACACTCAAATATTGACTACCTTTCTTTAACTCCAACCAATCCCTTATTAGTATTGCCTACTAGAGAAAGCTTTCACTCTTAATATCTATAAAAAGAAGTACATAGAAAGCAAAAAAGAAAAAAGGAATCAATAAGAAAAATTAAATATATACTCTAGGATCAGATGTGCGTTATTAAAATTAATTACTTTACGAATTAATTCTTTATTTTCACATATAAGAGGCTATTTATTGTTTCTAGAGTATACAACAACTAAATTGAATATTAAATAATCTTCAAAATGATCATTACTAATCTCTTTGGATTTCAAATAAACCATTTATATTGAAATTCAAATTCCTAATGTTGTTTAGTGGTTAGAATAAAGTGTTGTATTTTAAATCTATCAAGTGTGCTCAATATTTATCATCTCCTACTCATACATGACGAATTTAGTTAATTAGCATTATGCAATTTTTGAAACATATCTAATAATCCATGCGACTAGTATACAACCAAAGCTTATTATTATATATTTGTTAGGAATATATGAAATTTTAATTAATGAATCGATCCTTAAGTAGATTTTAGTATGTTATACCTTAGGTCATATATGGCATTTTAATCTCCTTGTATCTTATTTACTTCATCATATCATAAATGTATTCAATTCCCTTATAGAATATAAGTTGATGGTTTGAAAGAAGACAAAATATTCCACATTTCCTAATTCTTTGATCAATAATCGGAGAAAGAGAGTATCTATTCGTAGCAACTTAACAGAGCCAAAAGAGAGATTAATTGTGCACCTTTGAATTCATAATTTTTCTTATACAAATTACCAATCAAAATGACCTTCCTCTATTGTAAATTCTCTTGAATTGAATTTAATTTGCTTCCCTGTAATTTTCCCATAAGATCGTATTAAACCTAATCTTCTGGTAACATTCTAAAGTAGCAAAACTTAAATTTAATTCTTTAGAATTAGATAAAGAGTCCTAAAGGTATACTATAAGGCTAATTTAACCTCCAGGGTCTCACTAAATGTAAATTGAGGATTCATAATTTATAAAAATCCATTTTTATATATTTATTTTTACGCACACGATAAGAATCATGTGTTACAATATTAAATTATTTTCATTTAGAGCGTATATCTTATATTAATGTCATACTGTATAAATGTATTTTGAAATATACTTAATGTTTAATTTAATTTCACTTGTCTACTCTTAAATTCACCTTTTTAAACTCTCATCTAGAAATTTAAGAAAGATATAATGACCATATGATCACTTCAAACTAAATTTTCTTTTGACTTATCATATAAGTTAGCATTCATGGTTTAAGATTTTTGCTCTTGTTTCCAATTATTACCTTGATAGTAAACTTAAAATTGCATCATCTCTATTCATTAGAAATACTAAAAGCGATTGCTTATATAAGAGGGACAATCTTGTAACTATGTGACACGCTTTTTGATTCCTACGAAAAATATGCCATATAGCATAAACATATGTTATAATCAAGTACTACATAATGCTTGTTAGCTAATTTTTATATTTAAATATGACAATAAATTGAATGAACATTAATGTGGCTTATACTTTATTTACAACCTTAGTTTAGCTTTCTAATGAAAAATGAATGGATTAGGTAACATGGAGACAAGATAGAGAAGATTTGGCATAATTTTAGAGGAATATAGTTCAAATAATGACCCTTATTCATAGAAAACAGTTAAAAAATGAACCTATATTCCACCTATTTTGCATCTTAATACATTTTCTTTTCGAAGAACTTATTACATGAACAAATAGGGGTCAAATAAGGACCTATATTCCACTATATGGCCTAATACAAACCTATATTTATGGCCTTCAAACTCATGATCCCAACATGGATGTAATACGAACATATGCTATTGATCCATATTGGTAGTAATTTTTATGTCAATTAGGATTTTATATGACTATGAGGAATACGGATCTAACATAATTATGTGTTAGACCTATTTTAATTGAAATTTTAGGTTTTCTTAAGATAAAAAGGAGAGAGATATAGAGGAAAGCAAAGAGAAATAGAGAGGCTAAAGAATAGTCACTTAGGGCCGAATTAGAGAATCTTGAAATAAGGACGAGAACTTTGAAGAAAATAAAGAAGTTCCATTAAGATTCAGTTAAGAACATCAAGATTCAAAATCCATAAGAATGAACTCTTGTTTTTTATGTTCTTTCTTGTTTATTGTTAGTTTTCTTTATTTGAGTATAAACTAAATTGAGACATAGATCTAAAAGAGATGCACTCAATTGATATTTTCTAGAATTGATTTCTTGGTTTAATGACAGACCTAATTTTTATTATAAATTGTTCATGTTTATATTGTGTTGAATTGAAATATTTTATTATTTTATTTCAATTTTAGATTTCATATATAGAATTGAGAAATGATATGCATGAATAGATCATGACATAAATAATAAAATTTGTATAAAATCCTAAATATAGGATCATATAAACTTTTAGGTTAGAGTCAAATATATTATAGGAACTTATAAATCAAATTAATTCATTATTAGGGAATTTGTTTAAAAAGAGCTTTCAATCAATGAACATAAGGATAAGGCATCTATGTCTTAAGAGAGAATATAGTTGTAACTTTAAAATTTCTACCAATTTAAGAAACTAGGGTTAATCATTGAATCAAGACAAATCTAAGCATAAGAAGGTTTTATGTGGATTCAACATTCAGATCTTATTTATCTATTGATTACTTCAATCTTATTCATTGCTTTGGTTTAGTACATTAGAATAGTTTAGTTAATTATTTTTATTTAATTCAATCATTTATTTTATTATATTAGATAATAGAAAGATAATTATTAGTACTATTAATTATAGTCCTCATGGGATTGATACTCATATTCACATAGGCTATACTATAAGGATGATAAATAAATTTACCTAGTGATATTTAACATAGCTTTAATTGGGAACACATATATTATAATCATTGTCTTGGCATTGGAAGATGTAATTCCGTAAGTTAAATAAATCTTATATCTACTACTTGAACTCTTTTAGGATCCAAGCATAATATTCAAATTTTCACTACCCATAGTGAATCTAGTAAAGGATTTGTGGCCTTTGATCTCTTTCTTCAATCCCATATTTTCATGCTCCAAATCATGTTTATTATCTTTGGACAAAAATCACTCTTTTAGAATCCATTATGTCATACGTGTTACATTTTAACTCCTCAATCTCAAGCATGTATGCATATAAAACCTTTAACGTCTCATTATACTTGAAATATAATTTCTTCTCAAGCTCATAAACTATAGATATACATCTTTTCTGATCGTATGAAAGATCAAAATCACAATCATCATTGACCATAAGAATTTGAGCAAGAGGGTATATCATTATTAGACATCAAGGACATAGTTGCCATCATATTTTTTTAATTCCTTGCTCTTCAAATTAGTAGTGTCATCTTGTGTAGCCTTAATTATTTTTTACTTCTTTATATGTTTTCCTTACTACCCACTAGAAACTTCTTTGTGATGAGCTTTATATATCCACATCTTTTTTAATAATAGAGGCTACATCAATTTGCTCATCATTCATCTTTATCTAATAGGTGAAGGGTGATCCTATTAGTTCTTTTAATGTTAAGATGCTTAAATACTTTAATTCTTGTATGGTCATAACCTTTGCCTCCAAAATATTTGGTAATTACTTAAGTAATTTCCTTATCATTTCAAGATTAGCATATGCCTTACTAATACTTGTACGAGTATTAATGATATACATGAATAAGTATACATAATAGCAATGGAATCCTTTTTTATTTATGAAATAACTCATATTGTTGAACTAATAAACTCAATTTGCTCTCTTTTATTTAAGCATTGACTTAATGTTTTATTTTAAGTGCTTTCCATATCTTATAAGGAATTTGATATATAAATATCCTATTGAATTCATTTCTATTAAGAGTATAAAATAAAATAAGCATCATTTTCCTATTTAATGCAATAATTCTTTAATCATTGTCATTTCACTTACTTCTATCCTTTCGTACTTTGTACTTTATCAAATATTGTTTTCATTAGAACATAATAATCACTCTATAAAATTATCAAAATATTAACCCATTTGGCTAAAAGAAAGTCTTTCATCTGAATTTCCAATATTTGTAATTGTCACCTTAAAAGAAAGAAGGTCTACCTAATCAATGCATATCTTGGTCAAAAAGTGAATCAAATTTGTCATAATGAACTTAAGTTTTGCTAGAAATCTATATGTAATGAATGAGACTTACTCTAACACCAATTTATTGGTCCTTTGATGGCACAAAAGAAGGGGTGAATTATTTTTATTCACTTTTTATCTTATTTGAAAACTAACGAGTGAATTGCTTATTTAAATGACTTGTTATAGTGAATTCATATAAAATAATTTCATAAAAATAAAAGAATAATAAAATAGAGTATAAAAGAAATAAAAACCAATTTACATTAGTTTGGCCAAAACAAAACTTAGCCTACATTTAATGCCTAAGCTTAATTTGAAAATTAACTATCTTTTTTCCATTATTGGGTGAAAAAGGAACCTTCCACATAACATCTTCATTATCACAAGTCAAGAGAAAGCTTACAATTGTCTTACTTTACCATAGGTGAAGAGTAACCCTTTATGAAATTTGTACCCCAAAAAGTTTCCCAATTACTATATTAGCAAAACCATATACAATTTAAAAGCTATCTTTCTTGCTAACACTAATGAACCAAGGCCCAATATATATTATGAAATGCACATATTCACTCTGGCCTTTTAGGGTTCTTAACAACTCTTTTGTATGCGAAAGGTTCGTTTTACTATTTAATTATGGTTTATTTATATCCCAAAAAACTAAAAATAATTATTAGAAATATAAACTAACCATTATAATGACTAGTTACTAGGCACACTCGAATAGCTAAACATCCACCTATTGGAGTATTGACTAACCAAAAATTATTTACCCTCTCGATAACTTTTGAAAATTATAACCAATAAACTGATTAACCACAGTTGTTCCATCAACTAGCTAACAGTCTAGCTAGTTATCAACTACCCATTATGTAATTTAATTATATTATATATACTAATTTTTTATGCATACTTAGCTAGCCAAAAGCTTACTAGTTGGGGTATTGAGTTAGATAGAATTCACCCTTTGTAAAACTTCCAAGAACCACTATTGGCTAATTGATTAGCCTTATTAGCTAATGGATAGTTTAACCAATTGTTAATCAACCATTATATAACTTTTTAATGCTTTTCTCAGCTAGCCAATCTAAATCCTCAGGTTAGTTGAACCCTAATATAAATCAAGTTTAAAACTTTAACTCCCAATTATTTTAAAAAATAAAACACACACCTTTGTTAGAAACTTTAGTTAGAGCCATTTCAATAATTCCTTGAAGTTTGTTTTAAGATCAAGTAGTTTTATTTAAAGATTAAAATAAAATTTCACTTAATTATGAAAGAATTGTTTATTATACTATGCAAGTAAATGATAATATAATAATTTAGGCTCTAATTCATTAAAATGAATAAGATAAAGTTATAAGAAGGATTATAATGATTTGTTAAATTAAGAGGTGCATGATTCCTTTTTGTTCTTGGTTCTTCACTTGAATTTCCTTGAAATTTTCGTGAATTGTATATGTGCTCCACTCTGCTCATTTTCTTCATTATCTAAGTGTTATTGCTTTAATTGACTTCTTGCTCACTATATCCTTTTGTTAAACTTGATCTTTCACATACTACGTAATCCCATTGTAATTGAGATACTAATATAACTAAAAGTAAATTGACCAATAACAATATGATATTTTATTGTTAAAATCATTAGTTAGGATAAACAAAAAATGTCATTGTGCATATACTATTAAATGCAAGTGCATTTGAAAATTGAGAAGATACTTTTACATAACTCTAAATTAAATGCAAATTGATATCTAAATTGTATTCTAAGTCAAATTTACTTCTTAAAGTGTATACTAAATTTTTTTATATTATACATCAATTATTCTAATAGAAGTATAATATTTTGTAAGTTTAACATTTAAGTCACTTCCAACAGTACATATATGTGAAGAATAATTGTAATAAACTTTGTGTAAGTAAAATTTATTGTCATAAAAAATCCTTATATATTATATATGCAACCATATTAAAATCTAAATAGATAAATATAATTGAGACTAACTTAACTTTAGTTATCATTTTTATTTTGGTTTTTGATTTTTATAGACTATCATTTACCCCCTATGATTATATTTTTATATCACCAGCACCTCTTGATGTTCTTAATGAAAAAGCTTAATGGAAAAAAATGATGAAATGATGTTGTATTTTTTATATAAGTTTTACATTGCATAACCAACAAAAATTAAGGTTTCAACTAGAAATGACTTGGGACACAATCATGTTTTAGGTTATACCTGTTACAAAAATTTAATGTTAATGAACCCAAATTGTCCCACCTTTTTGACTAAAACCATCAATCTTTTTAAAATTTCTCTGAGGTGGACATAGTATGGGACATATTTGTGGTTGAGATCTTAGATCTTTATGCTAATTTTGTAAGGTAGACACATGCTTTAACATGCCTGTATTAGAGATTGTGTCTTTACAACTCATCTTTTTAGGGGTTACATAGCTTGATAGATAGTCATAAGTTAGGCATATTATTCACAAAGACTTCAGCTTTGTATCCAAAGAGGGGAAGAATTTGGAACAAGCCTATATCTAAGCTGGAATTTAACCAAAGATAAGTATTTTGCCTCTAAACTTCCTTCAATTCCATCTCTTTTAATTAACTCACGTCTATATACAATGAATCCCCTATTGTGGCTAAATCATGCTTGTATTATACCCCCATTCTTTAAAAATATTTGTCCTTTAATCATCAACTACATGAAATGGAAAATAAGTCTCTTTGTATGAAAGTACAAATGTGAGTTGGCTAGCATAAAGAACCC
>JANSVB020000082.1:2550662-2564161 GCA_025504935.2 Erythroxylum haughtii
TAAATAAATGGACATATCATTTAAAAATATTTCACATCAAATTAATTTAGCAAAAACAAATTTACTAACTTAAAATTAACCTTTTATGCCACAAAGTTAATTTTTATGCCACAAATATATATACATATATATATAAAGCACCTCTGACATGACCCTAGCTTTAGCCTTTAAGAAAAAACGTGTACTTTCATAAACCTATCTCTATCTCTTGTCTTTAAAGAAATAAACGTTTTGTCTTCCTGTGCAGCATTCCTTTTAACAATGTTCTATCTTCTCTTAAACCGATGTTATGGGTTCTGTCAAACAAAAAACAAACTAGAGAAAAAACAACACCCACCCTTGTTTGTGTCGCACCCCCACCTATTTGCACTACCGTTGGGAGTCGAGGATGAAGATGGACCGATGCCCAACCACCAACCACCAACCTCGACACTAAAAGGCATGACTCCACACAAGAGTCGTCACAAGCTTTTTTTATTTCACACCACCATTGCACAGATCGGTGGAAAAAGAGGTGAACGATGTCCACCACTCCATCAACACCACTCAACAAGTGACGCGTGACTCACACGCGTGGCCATGAGTGGATGTTTCTGTGGTGATCTCTGTAATATCATGTAGATCGGCCGAAGAGATGACTGACGGTGTCATTTACATGGCCAACACTCCTCACAGTCGATGGAGAAGTGCTTCAGATGGAGTGAGGTATGTTTAAATAGGTCTTTAAATGTAAATAATCTGACTGCATAAACTAATCATGCGATTATATCAGAAAATGATCATATGTGTTTTTTAACGGATCATATACTTAATAACATAATTGCAATTCAATTAACAAACTAATTGTTAATAGCATAATAACAAACTAATTGTTAATCAAAAACGAGGCAGAAGCTAAGACATACCCTTGCTCTGATACCAATGTAGAATTAATTCAGATTGAATCACTAACCTTGATGCAGAAGCGAATTAATATTTATGTTGCCTTCTGCCAACGTGTTCCCAATCTCACGAACACCGTCTCCTCAGTGGCTACTAGAGTCACCATAAATATCACACCTTAAATCTTGAACACTTAGATGATCAATTTGTGAGAGGACTTGATAAATCTTGAACACTCCTCAAGTGGATGTTGTGGCCGTTACAGAAAATGCAACAGTTTCAATGTGGCACTATACCAACTAGATCCTTCGACCCTTTTTGGCCTACATATCTGATGAAGAAAGCATTGGATAGCTTTTGCTGTAGGGTTCACTTTTTTGGGCCTTTTTATGAACATGTTTTATAGTACTGAAAAGAAAGCATGAAAATTCCTAACAAGATACTGTTCCTTAGATATGAGGAAAGCTATTCTTTCCTACCAAAACCTTTCAATAATGAAGACGAAGTTGATAAGGTGTTATGGAGGTGTAGCTTGGAGAGGCTCAAAATTTTGGATGTTAACAAAAATGGTGAGTCCATATATCCATATGTGCCCAACAACACATGTTTCAGGGTCGGAGTTATAGGAGCCGTTACTTTGCCCTAAAGAAGCCTCAGCCACTCCAGGGGCTACCGACTCATCGGTGCTCTCCTCTCTTAGTGGAGAGTCAGGTGCAATTGAACCTTGCAGAACTCCTCGTGTCCTTCTACGAGGTGGCATCTTACTCCTTCAATGGAAATACTTACAATTCATTTTAATCCTAGTTCCTATATGTATGCATGATATGCATGTCACTTAATGCAAATAATCAATTCACAATGCAACAATTAATCACGTAGTAAAACAAGTCAACCTACTATGCATTCTAAGCCTAGGAGAGAACCTAAGCTTTGATACCAAACAATGTTGGACCCTGCTGCCGAAGTCCAACATTCGAAAACATAGTCGCATGGAGGGCTCACATCTATACCAAGACTGAATACTATGCCTGAATTCGGTCCAAAACTTAAAAATCTTAAGGCCCAAATTGAAATTTAATTCTTCCAGATAAGTTGTATCTCCATGTCTCTAGTTTAATTTGCAACAAGAATCAACTCGATTGGATCTCCACAGATCAAGATATCACTAAAATACTGAGGCATATTCAGTGAGATAATGCTAGTTCAGATGATTGAAGAACACACTCACTGTACCCGTCTCACTCTTTTCACACAATCTCTCATCATAAATTTCAGATAGCTTCAATTATTGGTGGAGATGTAGAAAAAAGTCTTACGAATCCCATGGTTCAAGAATAAGGTCATTTAGAGGTCTAGCGAAGAAGTTATGGTCAAAAGACTCCAACATATTACATGTCTCAGTACAAATGCCATAATTTTTGTTACAGAGGTCCGATTAACTTCGTTTTCGACCATCGGAAAGAGCACTTCTAGATCTATAACTTTCATGAAGACCTCAAAGGCCAAATCTATCGTCTGACTTTTGTATTGTCTCACTTTTTGCATCGTCTCACTTTCCTTTCGTCTCAGTTCTATCGTCTCATTTTCTTCCGTCTCATTTCTATCGTCTGCTTTTCTTCCGTCTCGTTTTTATCGTCTACTTTTCTTTCATCTCATTTCTATCGTCTGCTTTTCTTCCATCTCATTTCTATCGTCTGCTTTTCTTCCGTCTCATTTCTATCGTCTGCTTTTCTTCCGTCTCATTTCTATCGTTTACTTTTCTTCCGTCTCATTTCTATCGTCTGCTTTTTGCTCAGAACGTCTCCACTTATAAGGATCATAACTTTTGACTCCGTTATCCAACATTTTCATACTATATACCGTTGGAAAGATAAAAGAAAAATATACAACTTTTTAGAAGGTAACTTTGCCAAAATATATTTATATCAATCCCAAATTTTCCCCTAATGTCCGAAGACAAACTTTCCATTCATACACCAATATACTGCACCAAATTCTTAACTTCATGACAACTTTTGAGATTCTTAGGGACAGAATTTCAATTCTATGTCTTCATAAAAAATGTAGCCACATATTTCTAGTTTAATCCAAATTAATAATCATCTCATTTGGATGACTAGAGGAAAAGTTATGGCTAACAGACCGAAGCATACTCAGTGAACGTTTTCCAGATCCCTACTAATTTTATTTCTAAATCTCAAAGTCATCAAAACCAAAATCCATTCTTTTCACTCTTCCAAAATTTTCATACACATCATTATACACAATGGAAAATCCTTGAATTCTCATGCTTCTTTAATTTTATCAAATTCTCATCTATTCATACTTTTCATTCCTTACAAGGAAACATATCAAATTTCCTCATGCATTTTCAAATATTCACCACAATTCATCGTTTATACAATTTAAAGCAATCCTACACACAAATAGGGCATTACATTCGCTACCTAATTCCTCATTTAATTTCATTTCATAATTTCTCATTTCCAAGAAAAGTTCGGGGTCCAACATTATCTCTAACCCTTATATTCAAGCTGTAGGAATCACTTCATAAGGAACACTTGTCTCAAATCCTTCTGATGAAGCTCTTAACTGGCAGACATCAAATGCAGTAGCACATAACAAAGTCCTTAAAAGAATTGGTTCTTAAGTTAGATAGAATCAGTCAATAGACTCATGCTACTCAATATAAATTTGATGCCCTCTACAAACAGATCCAACAACTGTATCACTTATACAAAACTCAGATCCAACAACTTGACATTGATCTTCAACATTATATTTTTACGCAGTATTTGGGACCCGATTTTGACATCAAAACTAAAGAACTCATAAAGATACAAGGAATTGTGCAACACATAGAAGCTGATATGTAATCTACATAGTCTAAGACTGTATATGGCTAATCCTCTACAATATTTCCAAATATACAGCCAATATACACTCCTCCTCTATATCAGACATATCCAGATGAAGCTAACTATTCAAAGGTCTTCATGTTCAACTATCCTTTGATCAGAAAACATATCCATCATTAGGTAACTCAAGCTAAAACAAAAAAGCCAAGGCCCGAACAAGTTCCTGAACCATCACCTTCATATACTAAACTTAAACTGGTTAATCAATGGAGCAAACCGTTACAGATTCATACACCTCCCAATTCTCCACCGAAGTCTCAACTTTCACCTCTATTGGGAAGGATAAAGCGCCTCTGACAGAGTTCATAGCAACTCTTGCACCTCCACCTGCTGCAAAAAATTTCTTTGCTCAATTAGATAATTCAGAAGCTTGTTCTGAAGACTCTGTCCCAACGTCTGAAATCTTTACAACAATTTTTGAGTCATCATTTGAACAAATCTCTAAACTATCTTTTTATTCCTTATCATAGCTAGTTGATCTATCAGACTTAGTTCTAATGCCTATGCCTGAACTTACTGAAGTTGAACCATATATAAGTGAAGCAGAATTCACACGTACTAAACCTTTCAGAATTACACCAGCTCCACAAACAACATCAACTCAACCAGCTGCACAAACTAAGCCTACTTCAAGACCCTAATTTACTTTTGACAATCTTTCTCCAAAGAAATGGAGAGATCGCTTGCATGAATTCGGTGTATAGATAGATCTTTAAATGACTCAACCAAATAATCTTTTACATGATATTTAGTCTGAGTTCATTTCTTGTTTCACTGGTACTTTGTGAGAATGATGGCAAAATATTGATGACTATCGAAGACTTCAGTATATCCAAGTCAGTATAGCCTGAGCTCTTCTTGGAATAATTCATAAAGAATTCATTGATGACTTTCAGTTTATAGATAAGCAGATTCGTCAGGAGTATTTTGTAATGAAATGTTGTTCATTTGACAAATGTGATTTATAGAAGCATTTTCAACGTATGATGGAAAGGTATTATCTTTTGAATGGATGAGATGATGTTAATCTTCGATATACTTTTGTCTTATCCCTTCCATATCAAATGTAACTAGAGCTACAACGGACCATTGTTTCTTATAAAGGGATATTGCTAATATATCTCTTGGAGAAATCTATCAACTTGCTTTAGCCTCTCTTGATAAGCTTTGTGATCAACATGCCTTACTGAAGAACATCGTTAAAGGTGATCCACTTCTCAAATAGGCTTGTAAGAAGCCTTATCTTCAAATTAAGTGCAAAGACAAAAAGAACTGTGATTATAGCAACAAGAATAAATCTCATCACAATCATGTCTATCATCGACGAAAGTTCCGCACACAAATGGAAGATTACAAGCCTTTTAGGAAAACTTATATGAGAAAAGATGGAAAAAACAAAAGTATGTTCGATTCTTCAAGAAGAAATCCCATCATTCTCAAAAAGCTTATCGATGTTTCTTCTGTGGAGAACCAAGTTATTTTGCATAAACCTATTCTCACAAAGGCAAAAAAGATGTCAAATTATTGAAGCAAATGCAATCAATCTTCCCTATTTATTCTTCTAATAACTTTTAAGATCTTATTGAGGAACAATCCATTGAAAATAAAGACACTAAGTTTGCTATTTTTATTACCACCTCCAATGATGAATCCTCTTAATCCTTTATCTCTCTAGGGGATGATTCTCTACATATGCTACAATAGACCTGCATGAAATTAGATCGTACTTTAGTTCAACGACTATATGTCCAGATCCAAATTTTCAAATAAGAAAAATACAATCGACCCATCAAAACTATTAGATTTATGGATATTGGATCCAACTGTACAATTATGAAGCCTAACATTTTATCTTCTGAGGTATGGACCTCACACGATGAGTACTTTACTACTGCAGATGATAATTGATTCAAGATCGGGCTAATTACAAAGTTGAAAGATCAAAATACGATTCTTTCCAAGTGTACAATTTGGACTAAAGTGCTTGGCAGCAATCTACCTGGCCCAGATATTCTTATTGGTATAGATGTATACAATGAAGTCTCACCTTTATAGATCCTACTAACAAGCCTTAGGTATGAATCATTTTACAGTCCCTAAACTGAAGTGAAAAATGTGTTTGAACATTCTCAAATTCCTACACCATATACATCGTTAAGAGATAAACTATTAGACTACTGTTTTGAATCTTATGGATAATTTTCTCATCCATATCCTCTTTGAAAAAATGTTGACTTTTTTTATAAATCTATCTTTTAAAAAGAATGAGGATATTTATCCTACGAAAGCTACACATCCAGGGATGAACCTTGATGATCTCAAACTGGCATAAGATGAGTATGCTATCCTTCAGAAGCAAGGACTTATTGAGCCCATAAAGTCAGATTGAGCTTGTCAACATTCTATGTGAGCAAACATTCAGAACAAAAGTACAGTAAAAAGAGATTGGTGATTGATTACAAGCCTTTAGATGCATTCCTGCAAGATGATAAGTTTCCTTTCCCTAAGATCAGTACTCAGGTATTATTTTTAAAAGAAGCTTTCATCTTTTCTAAGTTTGATTTTAAAGAAGGATTTTGGCAATTGGGTGTTCACGCAATTAACCAATACAAAACTGCATTATGCATTTCCAATGCACAATACCAATGGATTGTTATGTTATTTGGGCTTAAAGTTACCCCATCACTGTTTCAAAGAACTATGACTAAGATTTATGAGTTTATCCTCAACAGTGCAATCATCTACATGAATAACATTATCCTATTCTCAAAGACCCATGAAGAACATCAGGCCTTACTTCAACAATTTTTAGATCTTACTAAATAGTATGAGATCATACTTTCAGCCTCTAAAAACATAATTGGTACAAAGGAGATTGAATTTCTAAGTAAGCATTTCAAAGATAGATTCTACCAGCCTGGCCCATATATTACCCAAGAGCTGTTACACTTTCTTGATGAAAATCTCACTGTGAAACAAATAAAAAAATTCCTCGAGATTATTAATTTCATCTGTGAGTTCATACCACATATGGCAGCTTACACTTCATGCTTATCCAAGTTGCTCAAAAAGAATCCACCGCCTTGGCATTTAGAACAAACAAAGGTTGTCTAGCATTTAACTTACATCTGTCAAGATCCTCCATCTTTAAAAATTCCTGAGAAGGGACAATGCATAATACAGACAGATGCTAGTGACCATTATTGGGGTGATGTGTTTATCGAAAAACTCAATGACAAGCGCCATTATTGGGGTTATGCAAGTGGTCAATTTCGAACCTCTGAATGTCACTACCACATCATTTACAAAGACATTTTAGTTGTTAAAAGAGATATTGAAAAGTTTGCTTTCCAACTCACTCCTTATCACTTTGTCATTGAAATGGATAACATTTCATTTCCCAAGATTCTTGATTTACCCAAGAAATATCTTTCCAATAGTCAATTGCTTTGTTGGCAGGAATGATTTTCTCGTTATAAATTCTTCATTCATCATATTAAAAGTCACCAAAACATACTTGTTGATTTTCTCTCTAGACCTATCAAACCTATCTTATTTCTTTCCTCTTCTCTGAAACATTCTATTCCTCTTTTTTTGGCTCATTGAGTTTCTCAAGTTTGCAAAATTTTATAAAAATTTCTCCCCTTTGTTTTCTACTCCTCCAACCACTATTATAGACCTCCTCCACCTTCTTCATCAAAGTCTATTTTATTATCTTCATCTCAACACTTCTCAACATTGATATTTTACCCACTCATGGTTATTTTGATGCTCTTGCTCCCTACAAATGAATGTATCATCTTTATGATACTCCCCATGATACTACCTTAAGGCATCTTTGAGTTTTGGCTGCCCTATATGCTTGCTCTATCTCTCTGTCACCCCTCCATATTTATCGTCATTTATTTGATCCTACAAATGCCAACTCTCTTTATGGACTTTTTAAGAATGGTTTCAACCATTATCGAAATGGCGTGTGGACATGTCTCAACTCTTAACTCATTATCATTTATGGGACACTGCTTTAATTGATCACAAAGTTTATGCCATTTATATCATACACTGTCCTTCCTGTATGAGTACTTCTAGACATTTGTGTACATTAAATCATCTTCAACATTGACGAACCACCCTTGATTGGTCTACAGAATGCACACAGTTAATGACAGACTTACATTCTTTCTTAGATCAACTCAATTATTCCCTGAGCCTATCTCCATCCAACATCTGTAAATCTCTTGGTCCATATTTTGGAAATATTGCTCATCTTGCAACAATTCTCACTCCATCATTTGACCATTGGACATCGGTGACTCCCTCTAAGGTTATCAACTTTAGAGCTAGTGAAGTTCCTTGCCCTATCTATCGTGAGTCTATTGCTTCCAATGTACCATCCCGCCTTGTTCAAGACCCTATCTCTATTTCTAACCCATGGCCTTCTACTTGGACTATAACTTATATCGGCCATATTCTTGAGCAAATTGACAACGACATGCATTGACGAATGAATTTGACTATGACAATGACCTCACTTTTGCACTCTAAAGTGAACCTCATTTTTTTATGTGTTTTCCTTTTTTGAGTCTTTTGATGAAAAAGAATCTTTATGGCTCACAAACCACTATGTAAGATCCTTTTTTATCATCATATTGGTTTTTTTAGAAAATTGTTTACTTTTTCAAAGTAACTTTGTGAAAGGTGTGATGATTGTACTTAAAGATGCTTTCTTTTTTAAAATTGTAATCAGTGTGTCTTTTGAGTGTTTTACTTTTCTACCCTTGATTCACCTATAAAAGCAAGGTTCCTCTTCCAGTGTAAGAAGGAAGAAGTTCAACATTTGATTTCAATGAATATTAGTTTGTGTGTTTTCCATCATCCCTAAGTTCTTCTCTTGAAATCTTAATTCTTGAATAATGTTACTATCTGTCATTATACAGAGACAAATATGTTCTACATTCACCTTTTCTGAGGATCTTGTGTATCAGAAAGTCTAAGACAGTCTATGACTGCATAAAACAATTTCATTGTAAGATTAGAGTTTAACGGGAAAAGAGCGTAGGTACTGTTGCGACCATTGTTTCAAAGGAAAAAAAGAATTGTGAGAGTGTAAGGTTCCTAAAAGGAAAGCTGAGAGTTATGTGCCTGTGGAGAGAAGGGCTTTGTGTCTCGACCATCATACCTAGAACTTACTGATAGTTACAAGGTTCCCATGTTGTTCCAAAAGAGTCTACCAGACATTATAGTAGTCTATAATCTGACTTTGGTTAGTCGATGGATTGCTCAAAGGTGTTGTTTTAGCTAGTTGATTGTTGTACTTTCCCTGTGTGCCCTCTGGGTTCCCCAGTGTTGGTAAATAACTAGTGATTTCTTAGTTATTATAAAGTGTAGTAAGTAATTCCAATATGTGATAGACAAATTCTAGCTAAAACAACTGATCCTTCGATTTTGGCCTTGTTGGATATATAAATGGCTTACCAGTTATTTTTTTAACAGATTAAAAGGTTTTAATTGTTTAATATAATCAAACAGCTAATAGATATATTTAATGATCAATTGATTGAATTGTAGATTAAACCTGATCAGTTAATTTAAAAAAAATAGAGCGCTTTGATGCTTTAATATACGAAAAGTCAATTGTCTCCTCCTACTCACACTATGTTCCTCTCTTGCTTGTCCCTATCTCCTTGTTCTTTATATATATTTTTTATATAATGTCCAACATCATCTTAAACTCCGGAAGATGAAACGATAAAAAAGAAAATCTTTCTTTTTGGCTATATATATGTGTGTGTGCGTGTAGTGGGATGTTCTTATTCTTGATGGATGATGATGATGATTATCATAATAATAATAATAATTAATTTTATATTATTATTAGATTTATAAACTTAATTTTTGAAAAATTAAATATCTAAAATATAAATTCTTATGAAAATACTCAAAGAAACATTAAGATATAATACTCGTGTTTTTATAAATTGTTTTAAGTTATACCCTCATAAGTCATTTTATAAATAAAAAATTAATAATAAAAAGCTAATTTTATCAAACATCTTTAATAAATAGTTGGTGTTATCTGCTAGTCAAATCAGTTGATATAGGCCTTATTTGGCAATCGGTGGATTGCAGGAGTTGTTGGTTAATTCTATCAGCGATTAGATGATAGCATATTAATATAGCTGATCTAACTAACATATAACATCGATTGTTTATTTAAAAATATTTGATAAAATTAACTGTTTAGTATTAGCTGTTTATATATAAAATGACTTATAAGGACATGACTTAAAAAAGAATTTATAAGAACATGAGTATTATATCTTAATATTTCTTTTAATATTTTTATAAGAATTTAGATACAACAAAAGAAGTCAACACCATTATTTCAAGACTATTTAATGGGATGATAACTCTTTGTATACTTCGACTCAAATTTGATATTAATTCAACTTCAAAAATTAAAATTAAAAATATTAAATTTAAATAATAAACTTATTATCTTTATTTCTATCTACCTCTATTTTTGAGTAATTTGCAATAACTTTTAGATATAATAGTCTTTTAATCATTTAATTTCACAGTCGCTAGAGGAAAAACGCTCCTAATATAAACGTTTTCAAAATCAGTAGATTAAGTTCAATCTACCAACCCAATCAATTGATTGTCAAACATAATTATTAGCGATTTCACATGGTCAAACATGTAAAACCCTATAATCTGCAAAAAAAAAATAACTAATAAGTTATTTACTAAATCAGGTCATAATTTGCCATTAGTTAACCACTAATAAAATCAGTTAACAACTAATGCAATCGTTTCTAAACAAGAGATAAGTTCCAGGTGACAATAACCATAGCTTATAATAGAACATGACCATAGAGTTACCATTTTTACATGTCATCTATTGGTCCCAGGTTCGATCCGTTTGGTAACCAGCTACTTGAATTTCCAGAAGACCAGCTGTGAAAAAGTATAAATGCCAAGAGTAAATTCGTTTGTTTTCGCCTTACTTTCTTGCCAGTGGGGTCTCCGTTGTTTTATGCTTGCTATCTTTTTCACACATGTCATTATTGGATGTAATAGGAAGCCCATTACAGTGTGCGGGTGACATGTTCTTTCATAGAAACACGGTGAGTTCCAATTCTATTAGAATCATGGAAGCATGTGTGAAGGGACTGCTTGTAAAGCTTAGGCTTGGCTTAATTTCGTGGTGGAGGTGGTTGTCACTTGTCAGTTATTCTCTTTAAGTTCAATAATTGTAGCGTTAATATTCTAAATTATGAATACTTTTATATAATGATAGTTACCTGTGAAAACTACAAGCTATGCCTGAAATTGAATCCTGTGTCTGGCAAAATTAGAGAATTTCTCCTCATAAAAATGACAAGAAGGGATTAATAAAAGAGAAACACAATATTTTTAAGGACCCTCTTATCGATTGGTTTCTTCTATGATGGATCCCGTGTGCCATCAATCCACTTTTTATGTGAAAAATGTAAAGTTGGAGCTCTTGGTAGTATAGTATATTTATGACAAATTTAAGTTTCTGATGAATGAGAAAAATATGGATTTTCCTGGATGAAACGAAAATTGAATTAAAGGAATATTAAAAAAATTTAATTGCTTAGAGTGGTGGGGTTAAGGTGGCTGTGGAGTGATGAACGATCTCGACTAACTTTTTGAATATAAAGGAAAAGAATAAACGACAAAGTTAACAAAACAAGGAAATGATTCAACTTAAGGCCGAGAGATGTTAGTCGTCAGGGGAATGCGACAAAAATCTGCGGTAGAGATTTAAGATGATCCTAAATGGCCAAGTCTTGTCTTGTCCCCGTCTGCGGTAACATGAAGCTGGGGGCCTGATGGGCACTTTAACTGAATTATATTGAATTCCATTCATCTCCAAGAGAGTTAAATTAAAATGACATCTGTAAGTTCACCTGGTTTCTGCAATAGGACGACTAATCATATATGGTGGGCAGCAACTTTAATCCTTTGCTGATATCATGATTTACACCTTTTGCACATTTATAGATATTCTTTTCTATCACAGGATCAATGTGTATGCCAAATATGCACACTTCAATTCGGTTGCGGCATTGCATGTGAGACAAAAGATCTAGTAAATTACATCTAGCGCAGTGTATTACTACAGCAGAACCAACTAGTGAGCTTCACTTCTGGATTTTTGTTTGCATCTCATTGCCTTCATCACATGATGATGAAGTATTGAGAAACCAACGAAAAGTGCACTATCATGAACATGGATGTCAATCTTGTCCCTTGTTATTGGATTGCAACTGTTCCCTATGAAAGATCAATACACCACATTAGCCGTAGTTGGCGACGCACACTACTTAAAATGTGGAAAGCTATAGTGAAGGTTTGAAAAGACTAGATCACAGCTCATGTTAGGTGCACAGAGTACTTATTAAATATGCATACTGTAGTTAAATATGCCACATTTCTGTCAACAAGCTTTAGCCCAATTGACAAGACCGGCATGCAGCAACCCAAAAAGAATTGTCTCGGTTCGAACTCCAGTAATATAGCAAAGATGTGACATTTCTCTAGTTGTTCACTTGCCTATATGATTTGGTCTCATTTGGCCGTTGACATTCGCGACGACTTCTTTGATTTCTTAACTATAATTACTCCTTTACTTTCACTGCAAACATGATTGGTACACAAGAGGGAGAGAGAAGAAATGGAGTCCAGCAAGCTTCACATGAGTATGATATGGTTTACCACTTAAACTGTATCCACCTTGTGTAATCCACTCCTTTCTTAGACTTGATATGTTTCTTAGGTGATAAATTTGTGTGTTTTTTTTTAATGTATTAGTTTAACAGTAAACTAGATTAAATAGATTTTAAATCAGAATATAAATGACATATATGTCGAACATCTTATTTTTTGAACTATTTATTCAAGTATTTAATGGTAAGCTTATGTAAAATTAATTTTTATCCCGAACTAATTTCTGTTTTGCAACATATTATCGGAGCTCTACTGGTCTGATGGGTTTTTACGGTTTTGAAGAGTGAAAATCAGTTCCAATAAAAAAAAATTAAACACGAAAATTTAAAAATGTCTTTTAACAGTTTTTCTACCCCAATACCTCATGTTTTTAACAGCGAAAACTACTCTATTTGGTAATAACAGTCAATAATGGCCTGAAAAAAGTTGACATGTGGTTGCAGGTAGTTACATAACTAAGCATGTTCAAGTCGAATTTGAAAATTTGAAGATAAATGATATCATACACGTAAAAATCAGAAAAATTATAAACAACAATGATAAATAAAATCGATATTGGTTAACGTACTTTTGACACGTCTTGTCTACATTTGTAGGATCCTCGCCTAACTTAATCATTTTCACGAAAGTTTAATAGATTTACGCAAGGGCTTTCAAAGCTAACTCACACAATACTTGAAATTATCTCTCAACCTCACTTCCTTTGAAAGATTTTCATACCCAATAGTACGACTTACTCGTGTTAACCTCGATAAAGGATTTTTCTTTGTTACTCTTAATGAAAGACAATTAATAAAAATAACTCAAGTGATTAGTTAACTAAGAAAAGAATAACAATAAATTTGAGATAAAAGAACCTTCCTGTTGGATCGCGTATGGCCTGAGTATTCACAATACGCTGCGGAAAAGACCATAACACAACACGATGTATAACCGAAA
>JANSVB020000082.1:2594098-2606665 GCA_025504935.2 Erythroxylum haughtii
TCGAGAACTAAATGTATGTGAATTTCATAGTTTAATATTCAATCTTAATAATTATCACTTACTAATTATAATATCAGTATTGCCTCCTAATAGGAACAATTACAACAAACAATTGGGAAACAGTCGCAGGATGAACCAGCTGTTGATGAAACCCAGACATATTTTGATGCAATGGGTGGTAGGGACAATTGTGGATGGATCTTTGGCCTAGGCTCATTTGCCAACACATTTTATTCCTAGTCCTCTATGTCCAGTACAGCAACATCTAGTTCACAACCGACAACGCAACGTATCAATCAACTTGAGTCAATAGTTCAGACTTTGATGGAAGTAATAAATAAGCTCCAAAATGACATGAACCAAATGAGATCGAGGGATAGCGACTCACATCAGCCACGCTCACAACGACAATAGGATTGTTGTTGTCATTAATTTGGTTTTAATTTATGTATTATTTAATGTTTTAATTATCAGTTAGGAAATTTTCAGTTCTTTTTATGATCATTAAACTTTATGTTTAAACAAATTCCATGGGTTGAAAAATACTAAATTAACGTAAGGGTAATTTATAATTGTTGAAATTGAAATCAAATTTCATAACCAGATTTTCAAAAAATTGTCATTCAACAAGACATTTACAGAGAGTTAAAAGTGACCTTAGCGATCTTACAGCTTCTACCTTTTGATTAAGTAATCAAGGTTATATTTGAAAAAGGTTTACAATTACCGATGGTTTGTCGTTATCGTCAGTAATTTAAGATGCGTCAAATTACTGACGGATTATGGAAACTGTCGACGACGATATACATAAATTTCGACGATTTCCATCGATAAATTTCTACTAACTATACCGACGGTTATCGTCCTATCATCGATAACATATACCAATCGTATCTGTGTCGACGTAAGTCTCTGCCACTCTGTTCCGTCGGTAAATATCGTTACCGATGGAAACTTCGTTGTTTCCGTCGATAACTTCCGTCGGTAATTCCCCTTCTTCTTGTAGTGAACATTATACAATATCTCATATTATATTTTACTCCTTACAAAAATCCATATTCTTATGAAATTTTATTGTGAAGGTGTTTGCCAAAGAATCTCATTTCCTATAGATAACCAAAAATTTAAAACTTACTATAACGATCTCATCAAAGTGCTTCAGTAGTCTCAATGCTTAATTTCTACTTAGATTTAAATAATTTGAACTATTCAAAAATTTTAAAGCATTATTTTTTTATAAATATGATTATATCGTATAAAGTCATTAGGAATTTAATGAAATATAAATATTATCCTCTTATGAATTATTATTCCATCCAATACAACGCATATATAAGATTTAACAATTTAATATCATCATCATCATTTCACCAAAGATTGCTTTGATTATTCTTCAACTTAACAAGTTTCATACAATTCATAATCAAAAGAATACACATATCCTTGTCTGTAATTTATGATTCTAGTTACGTTGATTTAACTAACATGACATAAAAGGATAATCTCAGTTATTCAACTTTGTATTATTTCCATCTATGTTAAGCAAAAGTCTCCTTTGATCCAATACATACAAATTATTTATATAAAATTAGATTAACTACTTTTACTTAATAATCTATTTCTTATCATGGTTTGAACATTATAATAATGTTAAATGTAAATTCCGTATCAAATACTCATAATCATGAACTAAAAATATAAATGGTCTCTATCATATAAGCAAGAAAAGTCATGCAATCATTTTGATTCTTATAAAAACTATTATCATACTATAGCAAATTCCTTTAATTGATGTATATGTTTATGTTTTTAGTAGACTAAATTAAATAGAACAATTCCAATAAGGTATTATACCTTTCAGCTCTATTATATGCAACCTTTTGCATCTTGCTATTATAGCGTTGACATATATCTTACATGTTATCATTAAAGTTTACAAGAAATAAATCAACTCAAAATGTCAATACATTTTGTTATCTATATGATTTTGACATATCTCTAAAAATTTTTCATCAAATCCTCAAAAGGGATTATAGAAAAATTACACAATGGATATACAATTTTTATTTTCTAATTTTGAGAACTTTTCTCAAACATAACTTATGCCTAATAAATTTGGTTCACTATCTCTTAGTATTAACTATACTAAACAAGGTAAATTCAACTCAAAACAAAATATAAATGTAAGAAAAAAGTAATTAATTATATATCATGACTATCAATTGAAATTAGGATTTTAATCATATATTTGATTATTTTTACTATTTTATTCAAAATAATAGCCCTCGCTAATCGCTACTATTCATAAAGATTCCTCTAATCTTTCTAATGGGCAAGGATTCCATTCAAATATAGTTGATCTTGAGTTTACTCAACAAACTAACTAAACTTAAAATAGGTAGATAATAACTTTATTAATCACATATTATATGACTCCTAGATCTGTTAGGTGACAACTCTTACCAAAACATATCTTATACGTTATTGCTAACCCTGCTTCTAGATTCATGTGATTATGAGTTTGCTCATCTAATTCACACAAATTTAGTTAAATAGAACCTATTGTCATAAGATTAAACATATTCGAGTGGAAACAACCTTGAGTTTGCTAAACAAGCCTGACAATGAACAGAACTCTAGTATATTCTTATAACAATGGAAAGCAATAATTATGTTCTTACGTGTACTTAATATTTTAACGAGGGATTTAATTTCATTCATCTCATCAAGCATAAAATTGCATGTAAAGTATCTCACATATAAAACATACAATTTAACATGCATCTAATATATATATATATATATATATATAATATAAATAAAGTATGCAACTTATGCACTCATAATTAAATTATATGCATAAAATATCAAGTTTTGTTCGATTCTAGTTATTGATTTTGATAATATATAATAATATTTTCAATTATTTGGAAAATTAAATTAAATTAAACTTGTTGATTCCTAAATAAATTTAATTTCTATTCCAAATAAAAATTTATTTTGATTTGAAAACAATTTTCAAATTCAATTGGAAACAATTTTCAATTATCTTGACTCCTTTAATAAAATTTAATTAAAAACAATTTTCAATATATTATTCTTCTTACTTATTATAATTTTGAAAATAATTTAGAAAAACTCATTTTTCAAAATTATATAATTAACACATTCTAATCTAATTAGAAAATTATTTCTAATCTAATTAGAAATTACTATTTGTAATCTCATTAGAAATTATTTTTCCTTAGTTAGAAAACTATTAAAAGGAAAATATTTTCAAAATTAAATAAAACACTTTTAAAATTATTTAAGAAAGTCATTCATATTATTTATTTAGAGATTGATTCCTTAATTAATTAGAAAATCTTTCATCAATTAATTAGAAAACTATTTTCAAAACATTAAAAAAGCATGTTTTTCTTAATTAGTAAATGAAAACACTTTTCATACTTTTTCTAAAAAATCAAGCAACTTATTATTCATAAGTAAAGAAAAAATTTCCGATTAAATGCAATAATAATTCTCTAAACAAATAAAATCATAAATTTAATTTATTTAAATTAAATTAAAATAAATAAATAAATTTAATTAAGAAACTCCTTTTTTAATAGTTTAAGAAAACATTTCTCTTAATTTTAAGGAGTCTAATTAATGAATTTTAATTTAATTAAAACTAATTACTTCTAATTTTAGAAACTAATTTTGTAATTAACTAATTTCAATCTAATAAATTCTAATTTTATAAACTACTTTTATAAATTAATTAGGAATCAATATAATTATTAATCTTAATCATATTAAGAAAAATAATTAATTTAATTTTGAAATTGATTTGATAATTAATTTTGAAATTTAATTAATTTAATTTCCAAAGTAATCCTAGTAAAATAACCCTTTGAAAATAATTGTCAAATAATTAGACAACACTTTTCAAATATATTAAGGATTTGAACCTACTTAATTTTATTCAAACCAATTTATTTAAAAGAAAAAAAGAAGGTTTAAAAAACACAAATATGAGGAAAGGGATCGCACCTGTCATGGTCATTTGTCATTCGAACCTAATTTTTTATGACTCGTGCCTTATCATTTACCTGTTGCTCCTCACCGCTGCGTGAAGCTGCCTTTCCATTGCTGACTTGTGTCACTTCCTCTTGTGGGCAACTTGTCACCCGTCACTAGTGCCAAATCGCCTTGGTTTCTGAGCAACTTTTGCCCTCAATCGGTGACGATCTTGTCACTGTCTCCATCGCCACTGGCTAAGGACATGGGACTCAGCAGCGACAGTGCAAGCTACTAGCGATGCTCCATTATGAAAGAGCAACACATCCAATTTTCAGGCAGCCACAAAAACGTAAACCATCAAGCCTGAACAACCAAGCATCCAAAACACACAAAACCTAATTTTAGCCAACATCAACAGCCAAACACATCTTATTCCATTAGTCATAACCTTTGCTAGTTAACATATCTCTAGGCATTACAAAACACAAGACCAACACCCATCTTATTTTCCAAGTTTTGGGTTTAGGTTGTTTAAATTTGAACTTTTCAGATTTCAAAACTAGGTTATGGTGTTTTATTATTAATGAAACTTATTTTATGTACTTTTTTAGCTCTTAAACTAATTTTATTCATATTGGTAATTCAATTCTAAATTGAATCTTGGGTTTTAAAATATTCAATCTTAACCTTTTAAATTGTAAGAACATTTAATCATGCAACAATTACAATTTTAATACCAAAATTAATCAATGACAATCAAACATATTTTGATCTGATTATAGAATTAAAGATATCTCTAATATCACTGTTGAAAAATTGGGATGAGATCCGATCTTGGTCGTAGTGGAATAATTATAATTTTTTAATATTTTGATTTCTTAAAAAACAAGATCACTTTAATTCTACAAAATGATTAGTACGTAGATCAATAACAAAGCATGAATAATAATTTGTATCTTATTTCGAAGCTTGATTTTTTCTTGTCATATCCCTTGAACTATTTCTAAAACTAGTTCATTTCCACCACCTTCTCCGCACAAGTGTTTGGCTTCTATCAGTGTCCACATAACAAATTGAAATAACTTTGTAACTCTTACAAAGAAGATTAAACACTAGTTCCATTAAGGCTTAAACTTATTTATAAGAAAATTTACAAGTTTTAATAATTTAATTGAAATTAAATTATAATTTCATTTACATTTTAATTAGAATTACGAATAATTCTAGTTAAACATTGATTATGCCTAAATAAAATCTAATATCTCATATGGATTTTTATTTATTAAATATCTCATATTTAATCATAAAGTTTTTCAAACTTTAATATCAAGTCTTAATTAAAAATATCTTTGCTCTCTTTAATATATTCTTTATGTATAACCTATTATGTTCCCGAATATGTTAGCAATGATTATAAATTATTGTTTTAATTTTCATAAATTGAATTAGATAAATTAAAACTCCTTTTAATTTATCTTTGATTCTCCAATTAAACAATTTATAATCATATATCAAGATTGACATCTAATAACTCATCATATCTATCTAAATATTTAGGAATATCAAAGTTGTTTTGACTAACATTTTCATGCATGATTTTTCTTTATAATTTTATTCTTTCATCATATAATGTCTTGATTAGATAGATAATGGAATTAATGTCTACTGTTTTTTTTAGTTTAATAATATTATTTCTCTACCATTAGCTATTGGTTTAATTAACGACATTTATAAATTATTTACAAATCGTCATTCTACCTTGACCAAGAATTTCATGAATCAATACTAATCAAGAACAATAAAATACTCTCCTTAATTACTTTAGGGTGATGAATCATATCTTAATAACACAACTACCTCCGTATAATTCATGCTACAATTACTACCGATTGAACGACCTATGATTAGAATAGATTATAAGTAGTATTAAAATATGGAATTCTTGTACAAGATAACTTCGGAGACTTCAAGTCAAATGATCACTTATATAATCTTCACAATGAGAATTTTCATAAACATATAAGTAATGTTCTAAATGAATTTCTTATATCGGGTTAGTTTAGTGAACTTGTTCTCTGACGAACACTTATACATTTATTTAAATATCTCCATACTTTAACTTATGAAATTAACTACTTTTTTCACAAAAAAAACATAACGTGTGCTAGCTTTTTAAAATTGTATTAATTTTCAGTCTTAATAGAATAACGACTATAAATAATTTATAGACAATACATGAATGTAATATGAATTTTATAATTACAATCTTATTATAATTTTATTTGCAATGTATATTATTTTATAAATTTTATCATATACATTCAAACATATAGAAGATAAAAAATATCCTTAAACTATTTTGTTGTTAACTACTACCACTTAATTGGCTATAGCGTACAAACTAATAGTTACATCATTCAATACTGCATCACTCTTTTTAATAAGCATGTCTCACTATTTTAAATCGGATGTATCGCTCTTTTAAAGTAGCTGTATAAATTAATAGAATACTTCCATTGTTGTTTCAGATCACTTGTATCGTGTTTAATATGCCACTCCTAACGAAAAGCATTCCAAGTTAATTTGCATAACTTTTTTAAACAATTGCATTACCGCTATTTCAAATCAAATGCATCGGTATACATTTTGTATAGTACCGATGCATTTTAAATTGGTTATACATGTCACTCCAAAATGAAAGAGGAGGAGGAAAAGATAAAAAAGATATAAATATAAAACATTAATTACTATATTATTATTATTATTCTATTATAATTACCTTGGTTATTATAATATTTTTTATTAAAAATTGAAACTATTGTTATATGGTACAAGTACTTATATTCATTTCGAAAATATAATTTTCATGACATAATTGTTTTTTATACATTTTTATATAATTTGTAATGTTTAATTTTGATTTATTCTTTTAAAACTTATATAATATTTAGTTAAAATTTTAATTTTAAATAAAATAATAACCTTATATCTTCCTTGTATATACATTATCTTTTCTTAAATTTTCTAAAGATTTGTATACATCTCATGTCATATTTAATAATGCAACACATCAGAATTGAATCTGTAACATGAAGTACTTTTCATTTTACACACGCAAAGAGTTGAATTGAAACTAATTTATTTTTAATAACGAATATATTTTAGTTTCATTGGGCTTTTTATACAGTTGAATTCGAAACCTCCTATTGCTGTATTTGTGCAAGGAAAAGAGAGAAAAGGGTTGAACGTGTCTTAGCCGGTGAAGAAGAGAGACAGCGCCATGTACCACCCTACCAGAGGCGGCGTTCGCGGTGGCCGAGATCGTAAATCTCTCTCTCGCTCTCTATCTTTTCAATTTTTCTCTTTCTATTACACGGCTCAATTTTGAATTTGAGTTAACAATTTTGTCTTTGATTTACGGAACCCTAATAAGATAATATTAAGAGATCAAAGGAAAAAACAATGGTTGAAATGGGGAATTCAATTGGAAAATTCTTAAACGCTTCAGATATACAGATGAATTATAATTCTCTTGAGACCAAATTTATTTTAGAACCTGAATACTCGTCTTTAGTTCGTTGGTGTATTTGAACTCTTTTCATTTCAGTACAGTTGTTCGTAAGCTTGGAATCATGCGTCTGAACAGATTATTTGTAAGGTTATTTTTAATGGGATCATTTTGTTGGCTTAACCCTCTAATTTCATCTGCTTAATGTTCCTATGGTGGTTGTGCATCATATGTTTCTTTGGTTTGTCCTCAGCGAGGATTTTTGGTCTCGGGGAGAGAGTGTCAACCACTATGCTACCCCCTCAAACTCGTCAAAATTATTTTTTATTGAATATTTTAATTTTTTATAGCTGTTGCACAATGTCCTTTTGTTTTGCAGAATTTAGTTGGGACGATGTCAAAGTCGATAAGCATCGAGAGAATTATCTTGGTCACAGTCTTAAGGCTCCTGTTGGAAGGTGGCAGAAAGGTAAACTTGTATTTTATTCAGATGTTCCATAGAAATCTAGTTACTGTATTTGCCATGTTTTATTCTCTTAAAGATATCTCAATCCTTCGTCTGTTGAAGGGCATGGTTAAGTTGATCTAATATTGAACTATGGTAATTGTTGAGTATTATTTCATTTAGTCTTTTATTCATTTACAATTTTCATCATCCACAAATTCACTTTTTTTCTAGTTTTGCTTGATTACGGATACATCCTACAGTCTGATCGACCTATCACACTAACTCTCTAACTCTCTCTCTCTCTCTCTGTTTTTTCTTCTAGGGTTTCTTTTTAGTTTGAACTTATACATGTTTGCGTTGAATTTTTACCTGATTATATTTTCACATTTTGCTTATAGTTGTTGCTATGCCTAAATTTCATTCTTATTTTGCATCCCATCTTTCACTTGTCAACTGTTTGTTGAGATACCTCAAATGAAGTAATGGAGGCTTGAATTTTGACATCTGTACTTTCTCTCCCAGTGGTAAATTGGACAAGCAAATTTTGAGCAGTTGCCTTTTTTCTCTTGTTTTTGGTCCAATTTTCACAATTTTTTTCCTGGTGCCTATTGTGGGCCTTCTTTGATGTCTATTTCTAATATGTGTTCTTAAAAGCTTGTAACTTAGTTCTTTTCATGCCTTTTTCTTGTACTTAAAACCCTGATATTGAGGTTCATTTGAGAACATTTAGAGAGTTATGCACGTTATTTTATAGCTTTTTGGCACCTGGGGTTATATATTTCAGTTTTCTTCAAAAAGAATGCTAGAGTGACTATGGAGAATGTCAAGAAACCCCTGGATGAGCTGAATTTGAACTTTGTCGAAAATCTATATCACTGCCTGGCTTGGGATATCACTGGTTTTTGTCTTCATGTTAATAAGACTAGAGATGTTTTGGTTTCTCTTCAGATGAATTTCTGCATGGCTTGTGGTTAGACTTGAACTAATTTTTCATTTAACCTCTCATTTAAAGTTCTCATCAGCTGCATTTTATAGAAGCCTGCTACTGCATCCAATTTAGCGTATGTATGTGTAGCAGGGCAAGTTTGGACATGTCTGAGATAAAATGCTATTTTTTATTGCCTAAACAGGGAAAGATTTACACTGGTACACCAGGGATAAAAATTCCGGGAATTCAAATGCTGATGCTTTGAAAGAAGAGATAAAAAGAATAAAAGAGGAGGAGGAACAGGCCATGAGGGAAGCCCTTGGTTTAGCTCCAAAGCGTTCTAATCGACCTCAGGGAAACCGGCTTGATAAACATGAGTATTCAGAGCTTGTGAAGCGAGGATCTACAGCAGAGGATTTGGGTGCTGGACATGCAGATACAGCTCGGGTTGATGGTCTTGGTTACTCAAGGTATTTAACATGTTCATTCTCAGTTAAGACAGGAGTCAATGTGATACTTTGGTATCAATTGTCAAGTGTAGTAAGGTGTAAATGACAAAAATAAAGCAGCTTAGAGTTACTTATGCTATCTTTCTTAGTTTCTTCTGTCAATCTCGTGTACTGTGAGAGATAAAGAGAGTGTATTGAATGTGTTTAGGCAATTAGCACCCTTAGGAGAGATATAATAATAAAAAGTGGCCCGTGGTTGAAGAGTCGTGCATGTTTATTGTTTCTTCTGTATGTTATGCATGCTTTGGGTCTCTCTTGGATTCTTTTTCTGGTAATTTTTTTGTTAAATATGAAACTTTAATATCAAGTTATGTGAAGTACTTCAAGTGGTGGTTGTGGGGTGGGGTACATGTCAAAGTAAACTTAGTTCAGCAGACTGAATATGGTAACCACTTTTGGAAAGAATATGATCAAGGAGAGAAGAACATGGAGATCAGAAAAGTAGAGAAATTTGAAAAACTTTAGAAACTTCAGGAACATCTCAATGTAGACTAATAACAATGTTTAGAGAGAGAGAGTTTGGTAAGGTGAATGATGAAGGAGAGAAGAAGATGGAGATCAGAAAGTAAGAAAACTTTGAAAAACTTTAGAAACTTCAGTCTGAAGTGAGCCAATCTGTCAAACTATCAATAGTGCCTCATTGCCAAACTTGTCCTTTAGCAAACTGTTTTAAGTATACCACCTGGTAATGTTTCTCCGACGTTAGGATTTTTATTGAGTGTACTTGGGCAGTCCAAAGTAAAATTAAAAGATTTCTGGCCTTTGAATATGATTTCATTATTTAGGGGCTTTATAATTGTCGTGTTACATTTAGGGTCTGTAACTTCGGTCCTGGGCAGATTAGCATAACAGCCTGATAAAACTCTAATCTACTGAACTCATAGTTTTAGCTGGTCAGAATGGAGCTTGAGGTCTATTAACCAGTATGCAGGATACTTTATTTCCATCACCTGCCATCAGCTCTTTCTTCTCCTTAGGTGAGTACCGATTTGTTTATTCTTCATCACCTTGTGAATGTCTCATTGCAGGGCACCACGTGCTTGGGAGGACCCCAGCACGCTTTCACTGAATCAAAATGAGGTTTCAGGAGAGTCAACAAAGGTGGCCATATCGGATGAGCCTGTAAGACTTCCCAAAGAAGATGAATCAGACGAAAATGGTGTTAGGAAAAAGAGGAAGCGTGAAGAGAAGAAAAAGGAGAAGGATAGGAAACATGACAAGCATGAAAGACGTGAGAAGCGGCAATTTCATGATTCAGTTGATACAGGGAAACACAAGAAGGACAAGGGGAAGAGGAGGAGGCATGACTCTGATTCTGACTGAAGTTGTTTGATTATGAATATTCACTGATAGATTGCCCAGTTCATGTGAAATGAAAATCAACCATTTGAACCTAAACTCACACTCAAAGTTCGTGATAGAGCGGTTGATTTATTTAGTTTCATTTACTCAAGTTTGTTAAGTCTCTCCAAGCCTCGCCTAGTTTCATTGTTCAGTCATGACGTCAGGAGTGCAATAACTTAATGAATTTCTGATAATGTTACGGTGGAATAACAAAAGGGACACAAAAATAGTATGGAGGGGTGAATTGCTGTATCTATCATGAGCAATCCAAATGGGACACATACAGGACAATGGTCAACTGATTTCAACTTCAACGACGAAAAATTTATCCGTGTACTTGGCTTCACCTATTCAAAGTCCTATTAGTGTTAAACAATGTATCAGGGGTTAAGAAATAAGAATCTTTATTATAGTCTTTTAGCCGTGGGAATATGGGCGTAAACAAAGAATATGCTTTTTAATAAAGGTGAGAAAGAGGTTTCTTTTATTTGGGCCGTAAGTCAGTACAAATCATTACAGAAATGGAAGTAGAAAACACACTTTAACAAGTACTTTGTTAAGTTCTAGAAGAAGGAAAAAAAAAAACAATTTAGTGTCTCATTTAATTTTCCTTTATTTAGCTAATTCAATTATTTCCAAAAAATTAATTCGTAAAAAATTGTCCTTTGCTTCAAGGAATTAAGAAGAATAACAATAAATGTCTTTTTAGTTTTTCTATTTTTTTCATTATTAATTTCAGAAGTTACGAAAGAGAGAAAACAAAAGCTAACGTAAACACTTTTTTTTAAATGAAAAGATATTGAGAAGCTAGTTTCAAAGGATGGTACAATAGATAATTTTGGAGGATTGTTTGGTCTGGGTTCAGTCCTACGCTACTAGGTCCAGTTTGATTGGACCTTAGGATTGTTTTCAAAAAATTGAGCCTCAGGCTCAGGATGACCAAGTTCGAACTAATCTAAAGCCCAAAATGTGTAGGCAAAAGAACATCGTTTTGAGTAAAACAATTTCGTTTTTTATTTTTAATCTAAAAAATTTAAAAAAATCTCAGATTGAGTCGACTAAGACGAGCTTTGAACTGCCCAAGTCTGAGTCCGATCAGGCCTCCGATCGGGTTTAAGCTTGGGTAGAAACTGACGATCCAGCCGAAGCCATTACCATCCCTAACAATAGAAACTCTTGAGTCAGAGACAATTCTCCACTAGCTACATTGATAAAGAGGGGTAAAACCAGTTTGAGAGAATTAAACTTGCTAAGTGTTTTGGAATAAAACTCAGACACCCTTAGTGACTCTTAATCATGTACATGACTTCTAGTGGCGAAGGTTGTAGAATGCCCAAGACAGGGAACAATCAATTTAAGTCATTCTCTAGAACATAATATTAATCCATAAGATGAGGAGCAATCAATTTATGTCATTCTCTTGCTTCAAAAGTATTTAAGTCATCTCCAAGTAGAAATATGCATTCCTCTATTTCAATCACCAAGTTTGAGCTAATCTGTGGTATTTATTGGCACCTTTAACCTGTATTAATATCCATTCTCTAATCCATAACATTGTGTTCTTGCTGAATGCATATTCCTCCAGTTTGTTACCTTTAATTCTTTTCGACTTCTTTCAATCCAAATAGCATAAGATTAAGCAACTAAAGGTTATTTTAAATAATTTAAGCTCCTCTTTTATCCAACCTTGTGACTCGCCATTTAATTATTTCTGATGTACTTATTCCACCTCCATATTGAAGAGCTCTAACACATTTTACCAGTTCTTGTCAATGTTTTAAGAACCGGACCGGTGACTGAACCGGAAAGACAACTGATTTAAGGG
>JANSVB020000082.1:2666310-2676381 GCA_025504935.2 Erythroxylum haughtii
CTATATTAGCCATATATGACAAAACATGTCAGATAAGATTTGTGATTCAACATAAGATGTTCTCGTTCTGAATCCTAGGCTCCTAGTATATTTAACATAGACTATCCAATATATATGTTTGTAATCATATATGTCATAAGACAATTATTGTTAACAATTTGATATTTAATGGATATTAAATATCAAACAATTGCCTAATCAAATAAGTATTCATAAAAATATTCACATATACAATTTCATAAAAACATGGCTTGCAAATATGTGCACATAAAAAGTAAAGAAAACCTCATCATTTAAGAGAGCATTAATGAAATAATGGATTCACATAATTAAGGTAATTGTAACAATAACATAAGTCAAACTCGTCCTGTATAAATTAATACATAACTAAAGTGTATACTACTAACAAGTTTCACATCTTGCAAGCCATATCAATTAAAAATGCAGGAAGTTCAAATGGGAAGTTCATACTGCAAACAAATAAACCAAGAGCACAAAACTGTAGTAAAAAACATAATCACTAACCTAAACTGAAACGCAGAAGGCTCTTCCTGAAGTACGTGAAGGAAGATGATAATAATGGAGGTAGAATAAAAAAACTAAAAACAAAATCGTTCACAGTTTAGAAAGCGGGATATATTAAAACAATTGCCATGAAATATTATAATCAATGAAGGTCATTAACTATACTCAAATAATTCAATCATCAGGTGTTGTCCTCAATAATTTGTATAATTATAGGTCTCCTCCACAATAAGATCATAAGTTCATACTAAGGAGCTCTTGTTTTAATTATAAAAAGGTTGTCACACTTTACGAGGATCCTATTGAAAATTCGGCAAAATTTTCCCTATAAAATGGACATCCCCCTTTTGAAATAAGGGCCCTCCTGCAATAAAAATACACTTCTATATTGACCAGTAACCACAACTCAACTTGGGTCTCCATACTACATGTCTATTGCCAATTCAGTCCATTAATAGGGACATTAAATTCGGGTTCCATATTTCTTTTCAAATGAGAGATTTCATTTTTTAAAATTTTATCCAAAATCTTGTGACAATATTTAGATTGGACCTTCTCTATTTCATCCATTAATCTAGTTTTGTTAAATATCTTCCAAACTTTACTTCTCAATGAACCTGCTCCTTCAACATGACTTATTTCTTCACTCAGTACTAGAATAGAAATCTTCACTGGTATACTCTCCGGAACTAGATTGGAACTCTCTACTCAAGAAATATGTTCATCCATTTGAAACAATCAATATATACGACTATATTAAGTTTTTCATGGACATTTACATATGTATGTACATTTGATAATCATTTAACAATCAAAATAATGATAATGAGGATTAAAAAATAATTAAAATAATAATTATTCTTTAAATACAAACGATTCTAAATGCATATTCTAAACTTTAATGATAGTACGTGTTATAATTGATAATGCAGTAAATTTTAAGTAAGCATTAAAAGATGATTATTGTTGTAAATTATCTAGAAAGTTTATTATTTCAATTTAGATGCATGAACTTTTGTAACAAGTTTTTTGATTCATATATGCTTTGGTAATGGTAAGTTTAAATGTTTGGTTAACCATTCTCTAAGTGAATTACAAACAAATCCTTTTTTTTAATTTCTACCAATAAAATGTTTAAGTATTCCTAGCATTACCACTAAGTTTACTAAACTAGACTACCAATCTTTAGTGTAAAGAAATGCAAATAGAATCATGAAATGCCTTAGAGATTTTGTTAATCAATTAACACATACTTAGCTAAAACTCTCAAGCATACTTTATACTATGACTATAATACAAGGCAGTTACAATTAAACCAACTTCTAAATTATGTAGTAAGTTTAGCTCATTTCCCATTACTTGTCACTTAAGATATTATCTTGATTAATGGAATTATTCTTATTTACTTATTGCTCACATAGGTATAGAAGCAATATAAAAATTAGAGATATGATTCTTATATTATAAAATTTTCAATTCTTATTATAAAAATGCAATTGAATTTGGATGTTATACAAAAATGGATAGGAAATAATCACATAAAGTCTTACTAAGTAAGTCTCTATTAAGATTCAACTAATCTCGTCTTTCAATTAGATGAAAAAGAACTTTCTTATAATCACATATGTTTTGTAAAAAGGAATCCTTATATAATCTTTCTTGAAAATGAAGAGGAACCTCGATGATTTTTGAAACACCTAAATATAATAAAACCAACTGCAATTAATATTTACAACTTAAATGAACCTCACTTATTCACTTTAATATTCAAGGACTCTTAATAAATAAACAACCAATGAATGAATGCTTACAAATGGTCTAAAACTCTTGTAAATATGTTATTGTAACTCCCAAATATCATAAAGATGTCCAACAACCAAATTCTCAAGTATTGATAACTAGATTAGTTGAATAATATACTATATTAGCTTATCAATGTCACACTTCCATGGTACACAATTTCTCAAATTCTTTTCATACATTAATCGACAACAAATGCTACATTAATCGATCACATCTATATTCTGGTCGACCAATATATCTAAAAACACATTTTCAAAAAAATTTCAAATTCTTTCAAAGATCAAACCAACCTTCTTTATCCAAAACTAGATCTAAAACTATTTCAAAAATTCTGAAATAGTATTTTAAATATCAATAAAGTTTTCTTTAAAATCAAAATATTAATTTCTCTTGATAAAGGAAAAGATGTATTCATTAAGTTCAAACAAATGATATCAATATGCATGGAGATCCCCTAAAGTATTAAAATAACAAAGTAGGAGATACAAGAAAGATTGCAAATAAATTATAAATTTGTTATATCTTGATGTTCCTTAGTCTTAAGTCTTTTTTTTTTTACTTAAATGTATTTGTTCTCTATAAATTGTTTAGACAATTTTATTATTTTTTAAGATACCAAAAAATAAATAATTAGAAATAATTATAATTTATTATATCAAAATATGGATCGTCAATTCCCTTAATTCAATAATATTATTCTTTCACAAGGAAAGTATGATCTTGAAATTCCTAAAGATATTGGATGTCCGGTAGCAAAACTAATCTCTCCTCCCGTGGAGCACAACTTATACGTCGACACGTCTAATGGTAACTATATATTAATAATCCTTCTTCATACCGAAGGCTTGTTGGAAGATTGATTTATTTTATTATCAGATGATATGGCTTGACGTATGCAATCCACGTTCGAAGTCAATCTACAAACAAAATACAGAGTTCCAAACTTAGAAGCAACTCATTGTGTATTATGTTGGACAATGGTCTAGCGCACAAGTCGAATCCCGAGTGTTGAAGTACATTTTAGATGATCTAGTTACCAAACACTTACACCCAGTCAATCTATATTATAACAATCAAACTACATTACATATTGTCAGTCTATATTATAACAATCGAACTGCATTATATATTACTTTACATCCAATTCTTAACGAGCAAATAAAACACATATATTACTTGTTATCTTACACAGAGAGTAAGTTGAAGGAGCAACAAAAATGACTAGCATATCTACATCATAAGAAGTAACTGATATTTTCACCCTGTCATTATGTTCTTCACACTTTAGGACTTGAACATACAATTACAAAGTAAATGTCCTCTTCATTCTTCTGAACTCTATACCATTTCTACAAACTCAAGGTGGATGGATCTTAAATGGATCCCCCAACTTTTGTAACATTTGAATACCTTGCCTGCCTCATTTTCGTCATAATTTGATACCAGCTTACGTGGACCAATTTGCCATCTGTTCCAAATGACAGAAAATATAAGAGGCAGCTTAGTTTGGATACAAAGAAGGGTTCAACTATTTTCATGCACCTGGACTCGGCACAGACAATTAACAGCTTCTACCACCGTGCAGAATCTGAGTGTAAATTTCCATAGAAATCTCATTCATGTCCAGGAGTGTAAACTCCCAGGGGACCAAACCTAGCAGTGGTCAAGTTCAATCGTGTTTCAAGGCAAGCTATTTTTCATTCACTACCGTTACATTTATTCTTCATTCAATAACATGTGTTTTTTTTGCAGGATTGCAATTTGAAAATCAGTGCAAGTTGTTCGAGAAACAACTCGGGTAGCTGATCCGAACACAATCTCTCTGAGAATTCAGTAACATACAACTTGACATTAACAAGAGCTCACACACTATAAGTTACAATAGGTTTACAACCAAAACATGGCAAGCCAGGTATCAATAGCTATCAATATCCGTTTCTGGCCTTCTGAGATAGTAGCGCAGACAGTTCAACAACACCTACAGATCCAAGAAACGAACAACGTTAGTAAAACAAAAAAGGAGAGAGGAGTCATACAGGCAGGGAGAACACAAAACTTATCTATCCTATTGGAAAGGTGAAAAGAAGAAAAGATCACTAAAAACATGAAAAAAAAAAGGATTGTTGAAAAGCATGCCATTCTTAAAACTAATCATCTTTACATGTACAAAAATTTAAATTAATTACATATGGTATCATTTTGACTCAAATTAATTAATTAACTAACTTAAGATAATCTCATATACCATAATTACGTTTTCAAATTAATTAATTGGTCAGAATTTAAAACACCCACTTTAAAATCTGTTCCACATATTTTACCCTTTCATTTACATAAAATTGGAAGAACATTAAGCAAGGGGACTCAGAATTTTCAAGTTGACAAAAAGAAAAGGGATCAGGAATCCATAGTATACGCGTGTCTCTTTTATCTATCTTTCGTGTATGAAAGGAGAAATAAAGAGATCACTAAGAAAACATAACGCATAGAATTATTGAAAAGCACGTCATTTAGAACTAATCATACTTATACACGTACAAAGGTTCAAATTAATTACACACATGATATTATTGAGAATACCAAGTCACTAAGATTTTTTTAAAATGTACTATTCTTTGTTAATGCTCAAATTAGTTAATTAACAAAAATAATATCATAATTTTGTTTTCAAATTAATTAATTGATTAGCATTTAAAGCACTCACTTGAACATCTATTTGAGATAGTTTGCCATTTCATTTACATAAAATTGGAAGGTGTGAAATAGGGGGACTGAGAATTTTCAAGTTGATGAAAAGGAAAGATAGAGTATGGGTATACCTCTTTTATATCAGTGGTTGCGCTATAATTTTTCATGTCAAAATACGAAAGAGCCAACATTTTTTTGTTTTGTTATATTAGTCCCATTAGCAAGTAAGCTATCAGCAACAACCTTAAACATGTTTGGACCGCCATGTCTTGACCATGTAATCAGTGAAGACCAAAAAGATTTTATGAGGAAGAAAAGAAATGGAGAAATCATCAAAAAGAAACTTAATGATTATTGGTAGTTTTAGTTTGGTTTACCAAAATACCTTCTTTTCTGATGTATAGATTCTATTGAAAGAAGTTTGACGTTTGAATTTTTCTATATTCACATATTTTATAATTAGAGAACAATTAAACTCATTCACAGTTTTTTGGACACTTTTTTTAAAAACTTTTTCATTAATAGAATTCTTTCCAAATTTTGCCATTAGATATTCAAATTTCAGATATGTCAAAATTATGATTTTCAGCATACCGTGGATGTTACTTTCATATGAATCTGTATACAGTTAAGTTCTTACACAAACAGCAGGAAACCTTAGCTGGAAAGTAAAAGACTGCTCAGACTTTTAGATATATTCTGATTTCTGACAATAGCACATTCTTACAACCCAAAAGGGAACAGATCATTAACTAAAGGCAAAGCAGTAACAGATTATCAAACAACTTAACAAAACACCTAATCAATTACCTGAGACAATGAATTGTTCAGTGCTGCACCTCTGTAGCTCACATGAAACTTGTCTTTCGCTATCAAGCCCTGTTTTATAAGACACAGGTTATAATCAGCAGAGGCTCTATACACGAAAAGCTGGGAAAATGAATAATTGTCTCAGAAGTGTGTGCCTATTTTCAGTGGAGAGTAAGCAAGGGATAGAAAGAGAGAGAGAGAGAGGAAGAGACCTCTGTATCAATCTCTGCTGATTCAACATCAACATTGATGTCAGCAAGAATTTTAATGATTTCTACAAGTAATCCAGGGCGATCTGCCGTTTCAATGTAAAGCAAGCTGATAAAACACAACATTTAGCTATTGATTATACCAACCTAATAAAGGAATGGAAAATTGAAACAGCATACTTTTATGAAAAATTAGAATTCTGCAGAGATACCAACCTCCTCTTGGGTCCATCTTCTTTCACATGTATATGAGTTGCGATGTCAACATCAAGCTACAATGAAGCAAAAGTCAGAATTAAAAATATACTATTTGAGTTATAGTAAGAGAAAGATGTTAAACATTTAAAAATCTCTGCACCAGGGTAACTGGGTTTGACGGCTGATGAGCATGGTTCAAACTTCAAAATATCCAGAAACCAAACGTAATTTTGTTTGATGCAATTAAGCACAAAAGGTAAGTAGAAATGCAGCCGCCATATGATAAACAAGTAAATCAATACAGCATGTAATTGTTTGAGACCACAACATATTCATCTCCCAACCTGAAATCGATGTTACAGAATACACTTACTTAAACCAAAAGAATCAAGATCATCTGTCTCTACCCTATTGTTGGTAATACTTTGAAGAAGGTACAGTCCTTCAAATCTATTTTACTGCTTACTTAACATTCAGTGACAGTAGGCAATGTTATGATAGTAAGATCATCTGAGTGTTGAAATCAGTATACTGAGAATGGGTAAGGAAATACAACTGAGTGAACCAAAAATAATCTCAAAACCCAATAAATTTTGCTTTATTATCGAGAAAATTGAGGAAAGAAGAAGAAATTTACCAGCTTTCTAATATATGCTCCCTCATAACAATTATGGGGTGTAAAGAAAGGTTTCGACAAATATTTGACACTTAATTTTTTGCAACGCGTCCTTTTCAGAAGTCATCATTCTGTCTTCCTCATTTCAACTATCAATTGCCATTAACATTTCAACTAAACAGCTCCTTAGAAAAGACTCTGAAACTATTAAACTCTCTTGACATTTTAAAGACATCAACTTCACGATATCTGATTGATCGTTCAACTTTGAAATTTTCATCATGCAAGTGAAACAATTCCACAAGGAAAAAGATTAATTCCAAAAATGTAGAGCTTTTTTAGATGCATGCTTGGTATATTGTTCTTCTTTTCATAAAGTCACTCCTTGTATCTTAATTACTCCTTTCTTCATGGAAACAAGTGCAGAGGAGAAGGCAGCCAACCTTTACCAGAAAAGATCAATAAAAAATGGAAGATGCAGACCCAGAACTTGTAAGCATAGTGGTGCACTGAACCTCATCATTATGCTGGGACTTTAACTCAAATTACATGACAATTGAATGTGATAAATAAATCTGCACAAATGAACCAGCTACAAGATGAAATTCATCAAACTAAGGAACATTAAATTCACCTTTTTCTCTGGAGCCTTTATTCCAAAAGCCTCGCCCATTGCAAGTTTCTCACTAGATTCCTAGCATCGAAAAAGTATACATTTACTCCTTTAGAAAATGTACAGAAAGTCAGAGAAAGAAAATTCTCCCGGATCCACTCACAACGAATGATCAAAAGAACTATCCAAGAAGCATAAAGAAAGGGATGGGGAATTAAATGACAAAATTCTAAAATTAATATGAGCAGACATACTGGATGGTACTTCAAAAGGTTATTAATGATAGTAAGCCGGATTCTCTCCAACAGATCAGGATCTTCAACCTTGCGTCCAGTGTCTCTAGCATAAACAAAACCAATGTCTAAAGCTAAGACATGCAGGAAAGACACAAATTCCCTTACTGGTAATTCATTTTCTTCCATTTGATGCAAAAGCAGACGTGCAAGTTATGTAGAAAACAAAGAAACACAAGACAAAGTTAGCCATGCCAATTCTCAAGAACCATCCAGTATTACAAAATCACATAATTCAATAGTTATCTCACATTTCAATGCCAATTTAATTTGAACAGATTTTAGCAACAGGAAATCAAAACTTCGGATAAGTACTAGACTGTTGGTACCGTGACAATTATAACATATAACAAGTTAATATACAAGCAGCACAACCTTTACTTTTTTTCTTTTGAAAAGTATTTTGATGCAAGTGCTACAACACTTTTGAAATATCTTTCCATAGACCACTTCAAAAGCTTATTTTTAGAAAGTAGCATGTTGAACAATGAATTTTCCTGCAATGTTTATTTTATACAAGAATATATTCTTTAAAATAATGCCCAACTGTTAAGCTGGAGGGCATCCCATAAACAGAGATACACATATAGCATATAGACGTGAATGAACTGCATGTGTGTGAGTATGGTAGATGCAACTAGTAGTTGTTGTCTTTCACTTTTATGAAGATATGAGATTGAGAGAACAGTGTCTGCATATACAAGAAACTAGGCAACGATAAAAGCTTGAGTCTTAAAACTTTAACAGATCAAAGCAATGAAAACTTGTAGGAAACCTTCTAGCAAAATCTACATGGTGTTCTCTACTAGTAAATGCCAAAAACATACTATGATTGAAATAAGACTCACAATCGTGAAATAAAGAGTTTTGTTTGTTTAACTAATCCTTCTGTAAGAACAGTTCCCTTGGCCACATCCAATCCCAAAACTTTCAATGCATTCATCTGCAACATGATTGACCAAGAAAGTCACAGATAACTGAGTTGCAAACATGGAAAAATGATTCATATCCGCAAGACACGACGGCTTCAAAGTTCACATAATAATATTTTAACAAGAAGCAAGACTATTCCCAAGGAACAGTGATAAAAAACCACATATCAAGTTACAAAAATGAGCCAAATGCACTGGTTTAAGCATTAAGAATTGACTATTTCATGCATGTGTGTGGAAATACAAGCATATCAGGTGATATCTCTCTAAACACCCTCTAAAACAGAAGAGCAACCTAATTCAGAATAAAACTCAGTCATTATCCCGCAGAAATTATGCCTTAGGCAGAACTTCCTAACTTGAAGTAAGAATCTTTATTTCCCATGGACACTAAATTTCACAGATGAATAATCTTCCGTATTACACCATTATATCACCCTAATGTAGTGGTCAGTTATCAGATCAACCATGTAATGACGTTAGTTTGAGGTCTGGGCCTGTGGGTATAGCCAACCATTTTCTATGAACGCATTGTTCCTCTTTTATTCTGATAATTATACTGGAAACTGAGGAAACAGCAAGAGGAATGAGTAGGCCAAAGCTACGTCACCGTATCAATTAGAGCTCCAAGCCGATCTCCAAAGCTGAGTTGTACAATTGTTGCATCAGAATCTGAATCTTGATCTATCAGTACTATGGGCATAGGAACATAATCAGCTTCATTTTCAGATGTCTGCAATTACTATTACCTTGTAAATTTTTTAGAAAGTTACAGGCCTCAATAAAACAAGTTATGATAATCCTCTACAGCAAGTGGTTATCATCGGGTTGCAAGAGAATATAATTCGTCCATGCCCATAAGCTACAAGAATCTGAAATCTTTTATCTGATTTCAAACATATAAAAATACTTAGAAAAGAGGAGTACAAGAAACATGCAACTGACCAATGAAGTGGAACTTGCTGCATCAGTACCTCTGGCGCTTGCTGCATTAGTATTATTGGTGGAAGCACACGAAATGTTCCTGCATAACCATTCATCAGTAGTAAGGATTAGAATATAGGACGAATTAAGCATACATCAACTAGTGGAATTTTATAAAAGAAAAGGAAAGGTGATTTCATCTTGATCTTAAATCTCCTAATATACATCAAATATGATCATTTTATCTTCTACAAATTTTGAAATTCCAAATTAATACATACATAAGAAAATAATAGTGTCCCTTTAACCACCTAAAGAATTTTAGAAACTAAAATTAAAGATTTCGTGAAAGAATGGATCGTTATGCAGAAAAGGGAAGATAATTCTAAATTGTAAAACCATAACTACTTCTCATTCATTTCTTAAACCAGAAATACATAATTCAGTCATAATTACATCC
>JANSVB020000082.1:2677645-2688500 GCA_025504935.2 Erythroxylum haughtii
ATCGGTTACATTTTTCATAGGATCTCCTCTTTTCTGATAGACAGATTCATTTTCTATTTTTTTGTTATTCTATAATAACATGTGAATAAATGATCATAATAATTTTAATATGTTGGCTTTGCACCAATAAAAAGGTCGAAGCTAAAGAGTGGTGTTTGTAGCTATTTGAGACAATAAACTAGTTGAGTAATTGGGAGTATTCATAACAAGGCATTTACTTATGTGTAAAAAAGGCTAGGTGATTTTTCAAATAAGGTTCTAATGCTCTTGTTTTTTAATCTATTTTATTAATAAAAAGGATGTGAATGTGTTTGAAAGTTGAAGTATATATCATATATATGTTTATTTTATGCATGGGATTAAGTTTTGTGAATCATTTTAGAGTTTGAAGACTCATAAAGTGAATTAAACTATTTTTTGAATTGATGCAAGTAGTTAGTTGCATAACATTTTGTTGATCCTCTATGATTGAATGAATAATGAAGAGTTTCCATTAGTATGTTTGATTTGTTAAGAATTTATTCTGAAGTTGTTTTCTATCAGAATTTTTAAAAATGAATAAATTGCATTAACTATAGGTGGAGCTAACACGACATTACAACGAGTTTTGGGCTATTGAGCCTTTAATTAATTACAAAAAACAGGTCTAAACCAATATTGTTATTTGCCTTATAACTTCCATCTGTGCTTCATGTCTGATGAGAGAGAGTTCTATACATTCTTAACAAAGATAACTAATTTGATCCAATTAATAATTTTGTCAACTAGGTGATACTTCTCCTCTTCCCTATGTGTAAAAATTATACTATTTCTCTCCTTATAAAGTGTGTAAATGGTGGTAGTGAAAGCATTTTTAAGGAGTATCCCATTAGACAATCTTTTCTTTGAGTGCCTAATAACCTAACTCACTATTTTTTCCTAGTCATACATGTCTATGTCACTTTTAATTAAGTGTAGGAACCTTCTCTAGATTGCTTTAGAGAACCTGGATAGAAAAAAGAGGTGATCTCTATCTTCCACTACCATCTTAAATAATACACAGGTAGAATCCAAATTGCCATGCCAATAACTTTTGGTCTTAAGCCTACTTCTAATCACTAACCAAGTGATCAGAGAGGATTTAGGGTAAGTAGCTAATGATTGGACTTGTTTGAGAATTGGCTATTTGGATTAGGTATCCAAATAATTTCATAATCGTTCATCACATGATTCAGTTGTGGGAAACATTGCAGCAGAGTATTAACCTTTAAAATATCCAGTCCATGCACCATTTGAGATTAGAGAGGAGACTTTGAGGCTAAGAGGTATTCTATTTCTCAAATGAATCATGCCAGGGTTGCAAATAATAGGACTAGAATCTAACCAATTGTCAAACCAAAACTATGTCTTTTTGCCATTGCCTATCTTGTACCTTATCCATAGATATATAATGTCTCTCAAATTCATCACCTGAATGAAGATCCAATAGGCCTCCCTTATACAAGTAGTTTGTCAAAAATTAATGGATAAGTTTGCTTGAGGACAAACAATTGCTTAATTATGGGAGAATTTGATGTATGATAAACAAGCACTATTTTTTAGTATTATTTTCATGGTATATTGGTTATGTTTTGGATGATTTTGAAGGATTTAATAATCATTTTAAGAAGCTTTTGTCATTTGTGGTCATATTGATATCAGTACAAGGAAAAAGAAGAAAAGTTAGAGAATAATTAGAGTAAAATGGAGCAAGTTTGGCAAAATTGGATAAGAACCATATAACACGAAATTATACATGATCTCATGTTGAGGGTTATCTATAAAAGTGGTTACTTCTATTTCTCCAACCCTCATTATATGCCTCATATTACCCCCTTGGAGGAAGAACATATTGTTATACATGGTTATATATATGTACCTATCATGGTGTTATTTTTTCTAAAGAAATTGATAGAGGACATAGCTAGCAACATGGAGCCTTATTTAGGGCTTTGTAGCTTATTTAAAGTTAACATTTTGGTTTTTAATAAAGAAAGGGGTTAGAAAAGAAAAGTTTTTGACCTAAAAACCATTCAAGAGTCATTTAAAGTTGTTTTTAATTAGCACTAATCAATAATTAACCATTCATTGGAGATAGAGGAGGATTTCAAAAATTATTTAGAGATTTTATTATTTAAGAACATAATTTCTTTATCATTTTTATATTGATATTCTTTATGTGATTATGAACAGATTGAGATATAGATTTTTTCTTTATTATTTTTATATTGATATTCTTTATGTGATTATGAACAAACTGAAATATAGATTTAGTTAGGAAAAACCTAGCATATGATATACTTTAAATCCTTCTTTCATTTACTAAAATTATAGTTTTCTTATGATTATTTCATGCTTTTATATTGATTGAATCGAATGAGCCACAGTGAAACATTTATTATATGATTCGTGTATCAAGATTCAAGAGATGAAATGTATGTTTAGGTTATAGTGTGAATAAAGATGATTAAGTGTGATCTATTAAAGAGAAAGCCATAATATTTGTCTAAGTTAAGGTAAAACTTATCAAGAGAGTTTTTAAATTGAATTGAATCATTTTTAAGTTACCTAAATTTGAAAGGGATTTCGATTAATTAACCTCGAAATAGGGATTTTATGTATCGAGATAGAATATAGTCTAAGTTAGGAACTTTTACTAATCCGAGAAGCTAGAATAATTCTTTATTCAAAGGTGAAATTGAATATGGTAAAGTCCTAGGGAAACTTGATCTAAATCTAGTTAATTCACAGTTTGATATTTTTTAACATTATTTTATGTTAGTATTTGGATTTGTTTTTTATTTTATTTTTCCTATCCATTCATCTATAAAGATTAATCTAACTTATTAAGTTTATATGTAGTGGGTAGTTAATCGATAATCTTGTTGGGATTACCCTGTACTCATCTAAGCTAGGTACAGTTATATTATGCTCTTACAATAAAATAATAGAAGAGTTTTGCATGAGCTATACATTCAAGTAGCTAATATATTAATTGACAAACCACAAATCAGTAAAAGGATTTCAATGGCCACCTGAACAAATATTTGGTTTTGGACATTATAGGTATAATATGTTGATATGCTAGCTGAATGGACATCAACTAACTGAAGGTATGTTATCAGTTAGTATATTGTTTCTGAAAACTAACTATTATGGAGGCTAACTTGTGTCTCTAATGACTATTTGAAGTATTGTCCACTATAAATATTTTAGTTATAGTTATTAAAAATCTTTATGACATTTTATTATTACAAGAACATATTTGAGGTGTTTTTAAACATTAACAACACATGTATATCAATTATGATTTAAGTTTAAGCCTTAGAGGATTAAAGTAAACAAGGTTAATTTATATTTTAATTTTCATTAGGGATTTGTTTTAGTATAGTCTGTGATTTAAGAAAGCTATTAGTTCCTCTTCTTTAAGGAAGATTGTAATAAAGTTTCACTTTACACGAGGCAAAGAAAGGGCTTGTAAGAAGATTCCTCTTTACATAGTTGTAAGAACATAACATTAATCTCAAGTAAGAATTGGAGAATGGATATAAGTAAGGTTTATTTGTCAAATCACTATAAAATTCCCTACTCTATTTATTTTGGTTATGTGATCACCATTGTTTTCATTAAGCTAAATGCATCAAAGTAATTTTATTCATTTAATAGATCAATTCTTTTTTCCCTTCTCTATTTATTTTGCATATATGATCACCATTATTTTCATCAAGCTAAATGCATCAAAGTAATTTTATTCATTTAATATATTAGTTGGACACCCAAAGTTACAGGTTAATGCTCAAAGTAACTAAAATATATATTGATTCATAAAGTTATTTTCTTTAGTATAATAATGGCACACATCAATTATTATGTTATTTATTTTAAATTTTAATTTTCAAAATTACGTGGAAATATATTTTATAATTGCAAGCACTTAATTCATCCTCCTTTTAGGTTCCACTGAGGATTAACAAATATGCTTCAAAAAGTAATGTATTATAATATGAAATCTCCAAGAATTATGCAAAGATGACCTTAAGACTATGGCTAACAATTTGGTGAAATAATGGTTGATATTATGTTTTATCAAGCCCTCGTAAGCATAAGAATATGAAAAGGACACTAAACTTGGAGTGATAGACAAAATACTCTTAAGCAAGTGACTTAGTTAGAGAACCTGCAAATTGGTTGGTAATATGAACATGAATAATACGTAGTGACTTTAGAGTAACTTAATCGTGGACAAAATATATGTCAATTGTCACATGTTTCATTTATGAATAAAAAACAAAATTGGAACATAATTAAATGGCTCTAATATTGCTATAATAACTGGTTAGAGAATTTGGAAAAGAGATGGACATTTTTGTAACAAATTAGAAGCCAATTTACATTAACCATGATAGTAACAATAGTACGATATTTGAATCCTATGAAAGAATAATAATAGACTATTTCTTAGAATTATAACTAATAGGATTAAAACTAAATAATACAACATATGCTAACATAGGATGGGGTGTCTCATTATCTGCAACTCATTCAATATCGACGAATATATGAAGTGCTAAAGTAGAGTACATTGAAAGAAAAACACCATAGTGACAAGTGCCTTTAAGATAACAAAGGATTTTTTGATGACTTGTCGTAAACTTTGCAAGCTTATTAAAAACATAACTATCATTAAGTCTTAAAAGAGAAAGGTACTAAAGTGATTCAAGTAATTGACAATACTTAATTGGATTATAAATAAGGTGATCCATCATTAAGCTAAGTGTCAAAGAAGGTGATATAAGAATACTAACTTCTTTTGAGTCCTGTATATTAATTCGTTGAAAGAAATCACAAATATATTTATATTGGGATAAGAATAAGACTTTGGAGGATTGCATAGTTTCAACTTCCAAAAGTAGTTAAGTTGACTAAAAAGTAGATAATGTCAAAACTTTTAGGATTTATTTAAATTTTAAAAAAAATTAGAGATAAATTCATATGTTTAATCTAAGTTACTTTTTAACCCCACCTTCTATGTTCATGTAAAGCATCAACCTATATAAGTATATACATTGATTATAATGAATCGCACTTCCAAACTTTTGAATTTAAACATTTTGGTGGTAGCAATATTCATTTTTGATCTAGTGTCATTGTCACTACCTACCTTATCTCTATTGAAAAACAAGCAAGTAAAGTGGCATTTATCTAGAAATAAAAATGATATAAGTCTATCTTTTATTCTATAGCTTTTCATTAGGGATCCCAGCTTATGATTCCCAAATACATTTCCAAGAAAATTGGCAAAATTTTCAAGAACTTTCTCTGGTCTAGGGACAAATTGATTCCTAAAGTTGGCAAAATCAAATGGACAGAAACATGCTTACCTCACAAGAAAGGAGGACTTGGATTCATGACATCCAAACTAAAGAACCAAATTATGCTCACGAAGAAATTGTGGAGGCTGATACAAGACAGGAAATCCCTATAGGTGAAATGGGTCACTATAAAGGAGAAATTCATTTGGTGCTTTAAAGTTCCCAAAAATGCACCTGCTTTGATTAGGCATATTAGCAAGATCATATATAAGCTCAAGTCACAATGTTTCTACCAAGTTGCAATCGAGAAACATTCAACTTTTGGTTTGAGCCATGGTTCAATCAAGACTTTCTTCACCCATCTTTGAACTTCAAATGTTTAAAATCTCCATCAGTCTAGATGCTAATGTAGCTCAAGGTCTAGCTACACTGTAGCAATATTCCAACGTGAGCTCCACTTCAATTAACATTTGACTATTATCTAACTTCACGTTAGTAAGGCAGGTAAACAAAATCCTATAGAGGCTGGAAGATCGGGCCAATTCTCCACTTCCTCAACTAAACTCATATATAGAGATAAACATCCCCAAGAGTGGTGGTACCATATGGTGAGGTGCAAAGACTATAGTCCTACACATGCTCATATTCTTTCGCAAGAGTTTAGATTAAAACTAGCTCTATTAGACATAATTGGAAGTTTTTTGTAGATTTCCAATTGGTGTACTATATGCAATCTCCAAGCAGATTCCCATAACCATCTATTCTTTTCCTACTCCTACTCAAACAAAATATGGAAAGACATAATGGCTATATGTGGAGTTTACAACCCTCCTACAACTTAATTTAACATCAATGTGTGGAGTGCTCATCTCAAACATACGCAAGAGGGAGACAAATGGAGAATATTTATAGCTTTAGCTTACATTGTAGTAGGTATCTGGACTAAAAGGAACAACAACATATTCAAGTCCCTTACAAACGCACCACAGGAACTTCAATGATCAACTAGACCAAATTAGATTACACATTTTTCTATACAAACACAAGCACAAATTCAACAACAAAGTATCATTGGAGTGGAAACTGTCCTAAGCTAAACCATTGCCAAAACTTCCAAAGGACATAGAAGGCCTTGGTTACTGAAGCAAGTCAGATACATAAGTAGCACTGTAGCAAATACAGTTGATTAATCTCCCAAATTGATTTATGTACTGTTTGAGCATTTGAATCCACAATGGAGCTAGCCCTCTAAGGATAGAGTGATGACTTTGTGAATCACATGTACACTGCCCTTTCTTTGGATGAATTACCTTTTATTAAAAAATGATGCAAATTAATTATACAAATAGTTTAATAATAGTCAATATTTTGAACCTCCAGTTTAAGGAAGTCCACAAACTATTTCTTTTCCCATTTTCTTTACTATCTATTCTGTTTGTATGACTAGCCATCCTCTTGATAATGTTTTATTACTATTTTTTTAGTTTTTTTAATTTATTAAAATGCTTATGATACTTGGTTCTCTTATCATGATTTTAATGAGTGTTGTTGTGACTTTAATTTTAGTGAAACTTTTTCGTAATTCTTACATATTATGAACAGTGTTTCTATGAATTTCATTTAGCATATTGATATAAATACCTATAGTTTTTATGTTCATATTTTTGTTGTTGTTGTTGTTGTTGTTGTTGTTGTTGTTATTATTATTATTTGATGAAAAACTAGTCTTACCCTTTTATCATGTAAACATCATCAAATCTGTTAAGAATTTTGTCATAATTATAAATTGATTTTCATTATAGTTATTGCATAAGAAGAGTTTATCTTAGGTAGTCACAAAAAGGGCCATTCAGCCCGTGTTGTCCTACACATGAAGGGCAAACCATTCTCTTCCTCCACAAGTTGGTCATGGTTCCACTCTACCAACAATGTAAAGGGAATAGGAAATCCAGATATTTTCGACCAGCTAAGCGGAACCATCTTCAGGCAACATCTAATATGCTATTGTATTGTTGATTGAGACTGCTAATGAATTTGGGTTTAATCTCTTGGGTTAGTTGTTAGATTTGTTCGCTTCAAGTTCTTATCTTCTTCTTCTTTCTTTTGGTGGAAAATGATGTGCCCTTTCCTTTGAACTCTTCTGGTTAAGAGATTTCGGACTCGAAATCTCAAGTCTGTACATATATTCTATTATTTGTATAAAAGCCTTCTAATTTATTAAAAAAAAGGCATCTTACACATGTATGTTTTAATAATTTATAATACCTTCAAATTATAGTTTATAACTAATATTTTTTAATATCCCAATGCTTACATTCACATGTTTTATATTATGAGTAGCTTTGATGAGGGAAAATAAACTTTCAGTGTGATAAAATTAAATCCTAGAATATGAACCCTTTTAAATATTATAATTATTACCCATGCTTTCTTGTCTTTTCTTTTATAAAAATTCAAGGAAATTTCATAACTATTATTACATTAGAGATATTATGATGAACTTGATTGTTTAATCTTATAAGAAGCCCTTCACAATTTTGTTTAATAATTCTAAAATAATTATCTTCAATCTCTTTCCTTATAATCTTTCTGATAATGCTTTTGTTTGAAGATTTTTATATGTGAATAATTTAATTAAGTTCTGTTTTGAAGGAAAGAGATAAAAGGTATGAGCATCTAACTAAAATTTATAAATATATATAATGTAGCTTTTTGTACAACCATTTGATTCATTTCTTCATTCTCAATGATTATGAATTAATGTGAAACCTATACTTTTTATCATTTAATCTTATAATTTATTTTTATTGAAAAAATTATATGTAATTTTTCAAAATAATTGTTTGTTGCATAAATTTAAATATTAATGATGATGAAGATGAAATACTTAAAAAGAATATTGAGAAGAGTAATGGCATTAATAGACTTGTAAAGAATTAATTTTTAGTATTAACATAATTTAAAATATAATTTGGGTATTTGTATTGAAAAAATTTAAAATGATATACATTTGGGACTTTTAACAACAATTTTAGTCCCCGAAAGAATATTAACTGTTTTTATTTGTCAAATGTTGATATAAATTATGTAAATATAAAATTTATGTTGTTTGATTGGTAATTTGATTAGTCATAGTTGTAAATTATATTATGATTTAATAGATGTCTAAGTGTGCTTTTGCATATTTCTTAGACGATTATCATGTATATAGGCTTGAATTAAGTTATTATTAGTTTTTGTTTATATTCTAAGCATTTGTGTGGTTTTGAGCATAATTTGGATTTTAATTTTATGTTTCAAGAGGTGTATGATGTGTGTTTGAGTGTATAGAAATAAGATATTGAAGAAAAAAAGAATTGGAAGCATAGAAGCAGGTCATAATCGTGACATGCTTGTCATGATCATGAAAAAAGCATAAACAACAATTCCAACAAATTTCAGCTTTTCCAACGCGCAACTTTTTTGTAAATTTAACATTTTAGGGCTATTTTTGGAATAAAATTAAGTGGGTAAACCTTAGAAAGAATCCTAGAAGCCTCAAGAATGATTTAAGAACATAAAACACTCAAAAAAAGAGCAACCTCGATCTGACCAAATTGAGATTAATCTAAGGAAGATCAAGAGGAGCATCAGCTGTCTAACATTTTCCAGTTCTACAAATTTAGCTCTAAATCAAGTTTTTCTTTATTTCCTTTTATTATTTTCATTAAACTTGATGTGTGAAATAGATTGGAAGATGATATGCATGTTAATGATGTTTTAATTTCATATTAGGATTTGTTCTTGACTTATTTTGTGACTTGAACACTTTTGATTTCAAAACAATGTTTTGGGTGTTGTGATATTTTTGTTTGTTTATACTTCGACAACAAATCAAGAGAGTGAGTCAATAATAATTTGATTAGGTTACTTAATGAGATTTAACCACCTAACAAGTTATGCAAATATCAAATCGATGATCATATAAAGAGAGATTTTGTGTCAGAACTCGATTATCCAATATATTGCTTAAGAACAAGTTGAAAACATTAAGCTATTTTTATTAATTGAGAGATTGCAAATCTGGAATTTAGTTATCAATTAGGGATTATTAATTTGGGTTAAATGATTAGGTGTTGAGAGAGAATAATCAAATTCTTCGAAAATCTAGGATCAACACCAAATTGAATCAAAAATGATTAAGGGAGTAAAATGATGATAGAATGAGTCCTATACTTTCATACTTGATCATCCTTACTTTATTATGACAACTTAATTGCTAACTTGTTTAGTGCTAAATTTATTTGAATGTTTAATTGTTGAATTTTATTTTCTCTCAAATCATATTTCACAACCTTAGGCAAAGTTAGTTCCATTTAATTTTAGCTGATTCCTCGTGCAATCGACACCTCAATTGCTACAAGTTTATGATCTATATACTTGTAGAATATTAATTTACATTAGGTAAAACTTTCCTAACAAGTTTTTGGCATCTTTGCTAGGGAATTAGTTTAGGACTTTTTGAATTACTTTGTTTTAAGGAATTATTTCCCTTTCTTGTGATTGTGGTAACCAATCACAAGAAATTAAAAAGAGAGAAGGAAGTTTGGGTGCAAAGTAGAAGACACATTAACTTGGACATCACAAGGCAGTAATGAAGAATCCAAAAAGTTAAATGCTAAGAAGAGATAGAAAGAATGATGATATGGGAAACACATCATGGAGAGAAAATGACCCTTATGGACTTTACGAGCCCAAGGTTCAATGCCTATCATCAAGAAATTTCATAACTAGCAATGCAAGTGACACACAATTTGTTTAAGGAGATGGTGAGCAATAGTTGTCTTTGGATATTGCAATGAAGTAGATAATAGTTAACCTTCCCAGATCTAGAAGGAATGATTATAGTAGATTCAGTGAAATCATTACAGGCTAAAATTGACAACCTTACTAAAGAATTAAATAGCCTGATAGTTGCCTCATTCTCTTCATTCAAAGCAATTCAACAAGGATGCAAAGTATGTGGATGAGAGAGACATATCACAGTTGTTTGCTTCCTAGTGAAAAATAACAATGTGGAGCAATTGAACTTCATGAAGCATAATTTGGTCAAGTAAGTAATCATCTTTATTTAAACATGTACAATCCAAGGTTGTAGAACTACCTAGATTTCTTTTGGTCTAACAATGCAAGGCCTAAATAGGAAATCAAGACCTACTAGGATTTCAACAAGATGAGTCTATTTCATAAGATTCTAAATTGTATAAGATCATAGAAAAGCTCATGAACATGGAAGAGACCCAAAAAAGGATGGAAGGACGATTAGCAGAAAATCATGCTTCTTTTAGTCGCAACTTAAAGGTTCATTATCTATAAGAAGTGTGGGGAGCCTTTAAAGCAATATGGAAGCAAATAAAAGATAACAATTTAAGATTATCACACTTAGGAGTGGGAAAGAACTAGAAAAACTAGCAGAAAGACAAGGTGAAACCCACCTTGTAGAAGATCAAGAGAATAAGAAAAAGGATGAAGAAATGACCTTCCCT
>JANSVB020000082.1:2713357-2724252 GCA_025504935.2 Erythroxylum haughtii
GCTTTTGAGAAAATTAATTCCTTTGTTTTGGAGTTTAGTCCTCTCCATACGGACTGATTTGGGAGTTTAAGATTCTTACTCTCAAATTTATCAATAAAGTTCTATTATTCAGTTACTTCTATTGTCTTTCTTTTCTGGTTTCTATCACTTTCCCCGTGTCTCGACTTGTGACTAGGTCCTACGCTAGAGTACATAACAGAAACAAGTCAACATTTTGTGCACCGCTGTGTTTAGCTTGTTGTAACTTGAATTTGCTTTATTGTTCATACATTTTGTAACATTGTTTATTAAAAGTCTTAGAATGCTAGCAAGCATTAGAGAGATCTTACATCTAAGGAAGCTACTTATTGTTTCATTGCGATTTTCTCTCTGTTTGCCTAACTTTTTGTGATTCCGATGGCATAGTTGCTTTTTTCATGAGATTTTCATATTGCCAAAATTTCACAAGACGTCGATAACTTTGTTGTATCTTTTTCTTTTTAAAAAATTGTGATAAAATTGACATCAAGGGTGCTCTTGAACTATAAACTTTATCATTCTTGCAGGTCAGGATCATTTAGTGGCAGCAATGGGATTACCAAGTTAGATGTTATTTCATCATCTGCAAGTTCAAATGGCCGTTCTGTTCTGAAGAATGATCCTGAAAAAGTTTCTTTAAGTAGGGATTTCTCAGCTAGCGTTAGTAAGGAACGAATGCTATTAAAAGCTAACAATAAGTATGTAGCCATTTTCTTAACTCCTTACAGTCAATTTCGTTGTCCTTTGTTGTCTATGTCTTGCAGTAGGAGTTTTGTAGCTTCTGGTTCAAGTGTGTTACGCTCTCATAGCACAACATTTATTTTCTGGTGCTTATGTACATGTAATTATTTTTTAGGGTAAATGTTCTTGAGGATAATCATGCAGTCAACCCAAGTTTGCTAGTCAAAGGTAAAGCTTCCAGGGGTCCTCGATCTGGCACAGTGATGACAACAAACCCATCTCCCAACTTTCCATGTGTATCTGGGGCTCTTGATGCATGGGAGCAATCGCCAAGCATGACTAAAGTTAATTCTAGTGGAACTAATAATCGTAAGCGTGCCATGCCACCAGGATCATCCTCTTCTCCTATGGCACAATGGGTTGGTCAAAGACCACAAAAATTTTCTCGTACCAGAAGAGCAAATTTGGTATCTCCAGTCTCAAATCCTGATGAAGTGCAAATGTCATCAGAAGGTGGATATTCATACGAGTTTTCTTCTCGATTAACTTCCGTTGGGAGCAATGGGTCACTAGTTGACAAGGATATGGCTGTAGGAACCCAAGTAAGAGTGAAACTTGAAAATGTTTCATCTCCAGCCAGATTAACTGAAGTTGAAGAGTCTGGTGCTAATGAAAATCATGAAGGTGGACCAAAGGACAAGAGAACTGGTAGTCTAGAAGAAAAATCAATAAGTTACAATGTTGGTCCCTCTGTTTTGCTTTCAAAAAAGAATAAAGTGCACCATAAGGAGGATATTGGTGATGGAGTGAGGAGGCAAGGGAGAACTGGTCGAGGTGCACCATCTCCTGGGATGAGCATTTCTCCAATTAGGGAGAAGTTGGAGAATCCACCATTAACAAAGCCACTTAGGACTGTGAGGCCCGTTTCAGAGAAGAGTGGAAGGTGGTGTATATTTGTATCTGATAGGAAGAATATATCCTTTCTATTTTGCATTGTGTTGTTTAATCTAGCTGGAATTAATTATTGATAAGTTGCCTGTATTTACTGGTCCAGTAAGTCAGGTCGGCCTCCACTGAAGAAGATATCCGATAGGAAGCCCTTTAATCGTATTGGGAAAACTCCAAACGGTGGTTCTCCAGATTGTCCAGGTTCGCTCCCTGACTAATATAATCTTTTTGAGGTTGTAGCAATCGACATAAATCATCTTGATCTTGGAAATACTGAATTTATGGTCAATGTCTTTTCACACGTTCATAAAGATTGAATCTGTAGTTTCTGTCATACCAAATCAGAGCAACAACTAAGGTGCTACGATTTTAGGAAGCCCACTGACATAGATGAATAATTAATTAAAGGATTAGTGGAATGTCAGTACATGATGATTGCATTGTTTTCTGAGACTGCGAATTTAAGTTTTGAACTTTTAGTGTGCAAAATTTGAACAAAATTCTTCATGTTGGCTGGTTTTTGATGGATGAAAATTTCCTTACTTGGATCATAACATGAGAATCTTATAGTAAGTGATGTAGACAAAGTGGTTAGAGCAGCAAATTCCAATAAAGTAGGGTTAGAATTGGGGTGATTGTGGCTGGAACAATTAGGATTTATTACAAAAACATCCTTTGATAAAAATATGCTAGAAAGGTTGCTGTATTTCTCCAGCAAAACCCCTATTTATATTGGTGTTGTTAGAAAAATCCTACCCAAAATAGGATAGAAAAGTCCAGTGTTTGTAAAGGAAGTTTGCAGTCAGCCAACTTTAAACTTGCAGTAAAAAAAATCCAAGTTAATTGGGGAAATACATTAAAGCTTGTGCTAAACAAGAAAATAGAATACCGACTAAGTGGAAGTTAGTCCGGATGCTTCTGCATCAATCTTCTCAGATTTGGAAAGAACTTGGTTCTGATGAGTAGACCTTAACCTTGGGATTAACTCATTTCGGTTTTTTTGTAATCTAAGTGCTTCACTTGCAACTTTCGAAGCCAAGAATTTGTATTACGGTAGAACTTTTGCAAACAATAATGATATATCTAAACTGCTAATAAAAAATTGCCTTGAGCAAGATAAACATTTACAAAGTCAATGCTGACATCAAGCAACTGGATGAAAGGCTTGCAGTTGCAGCTTCTTGTGCCTGTATTAAAAGATCTTTTGAGGCATCAAATTGTCCTTCTCCTACCAAGTCTACCCTGACATCATTTTCAGTATACGGATTAGCTATATGATGAATCAGAACTCTGGTGTAAGGTTCTTTTGTCTATTACAATGTATATCTTCCAACATAAGATTTTTATTCTCATTCTTTTGTGCTGAAGAGTAGTTCCAGTTAATTTCTTTCACCAGTTGCTTCACTACCATTATGCAAGTTTCTTTGGCCTTTATCCAATCATCACTTTTAAGCTCCAAGTCACCAAGCATAGACCATGCATCTGGTCCCTTGCTATTCATCTGCAAAACCTCAATTTCCAGGTTGATACATACTCAAGGACTGTTTTGAACTTCCGCAATGGACTGCAATTTAATTTGAACTTCAATGGTCGTTCAAATCCTTTTGCTATCTTTGAAAGCTCTAAAACAAAATCCATATTCCATGGCGGATTTGGAAATGGTAATATGCTATACAAATCAATATTTTGAACTTTCCTTTTTCTAAACAAAGAATATTAGAAGTTTTGCTGAATTTTGGTTCAATATTGAGATAGTTCTTTAAGATAAATATTTTGTGACAGCTTGCTTACTAAGAGGTACATATCACTTAAATTTCCAGAAATAAATATCTATTAATTTTGTCCTTGTTGCTAGGTGTAGTACTTTGAGTCGCTAATTATTTTATTTCTTCTTTAAGAGGATACCTCTCATTATTTTCCTGTTAATTGTGTGATCATCACTCGTAAGGATTCGTCTTGTTTAGAATGACTTCAAACTTTTTATCTCATTATAATCATCATAAATTGATTCTCTTCTTTCCAATTTAAATATTCTTCATCATATGTCAGATTAACTTCTAACTCATTTATCTCCCTATTATAATCATCATAAGTTGGTTCTTTCTGTCCAATTTAAATATTCTTCTTCATGAAATTTGTATGAACATTAATAACTTCAACCTTTATTTCCTACCTATAAAGACTTGGAATGGCTACTCTTCATTTCCACCTTGTGCTGCTTGGTTAGCATGCCCAATTCATCAAAATAATTGTCATTTGCTGTCTCTTCAAACATGATCTTCTGAAATCTTGAGGAGATCGTGATCACCCTTCTGATTCTCAATTTAAGCTTCCACTGGTTATTAATGTTGCAAGGCTTGTACAGCCTGCATCAAGTTTGCAATCATGCGCCACATCTCTGGCATCTCTGTTTCTTGGTTTCTTGTCTCAACCTCAACTTGATGTAGAGAAAGGGTTTGGGGCACTAAACTTCAACAAAAAGGCTAGAATTAGGGTGACTTTGGTTGGAACAATTAGGTTTTATGACAAAAATCTTATTTCTCCAGCGAAATCCTATTAGTATTGTTAGAAATCTTACCCTAAAATAGGTAAACGGAGTCTAACTCTCTGAAAAAATCCTTGATGTCACCTCCTATTAGACTTGCAATGAAAGAAATCCAACTTAATAGGAAAATATTAGAAAATGTAAACTAAATAAGAAAATAGCATACTGATTGGTACACTTGGGCTGGATGCTTCTCCATCAGAAAGGTTCATGAACACTTCCTAAAGTGCTTATATATTTTGGAAGGCTCCTCTGTATTGACTTTAGCCTTTGAGGTTCTTGTAGTTTACTTGAGGATAAAATGGCCTCAAGACTAGCTTGTGTGCACCTTGACCAGTCTAGGTTACGATATTTAGGGAATTGCCTCCCTTCTCTCTCCCACCTTGTGATCTGAAACTTTTTAGTTTATGTGAAGATCAAACCCACTCAACCACTAAGCCAAATTCGTAAGTTCGTCTTTCTGATTTTATGATTACTAAAATAGATGTATTTGTCAATGTGATTTTGAAAGTAAAAGTATGCTATTGTAATTCAAATAGTTTCTTGCCCAAAATAAAAGTCAATTACTGAAGAAAAATGGAACAATGGATCATTTTATGAATAACACTTAATTACTGCAAACTTTTAAAACTAAATTCTTACCATCAGTGGGCTCTTCTTAAAAACCAATGCGATGAGGTTTTTTATGTTTAAAACCTTAAGCTATCTCCTACGTTGATTCTTGCTTGGTTTGAAGATAGTCAAATAAATGGGTCATGTAGAGGAGAAGTCTTAAAGGACGGTTTAGAGCTTTCAGTTTTTGTTTTAGTTGATACTACTTTGATGGTGTTGCATATGGTAGATTACTGGAATTATTGATTTTCTTTGTTTTCTGTGATTTTATTTCGATTTGATTGTGTTCCTCACTTTACTTAACTGCTTGGCCCCATAAAATGTTTGAATGATCAAAATCCTCAATATTTATTACATGCTTTGCCAATCAGATGCCTCTGTTGTATCTTCCAAACTGTGAACATTGGAACCATAATAGGACTCATTCTTGTTCTCTCCTTGCAGCAATAAACAGGCAAATAAGTTTTGTTCTCTAAATTAACATATCTATAATATTTGTATGTATGTCATAGTTTCTAAAGCAGAGTTCCTCTGTTGTAGTTTCTTCAATTCGTTAATGTGAAAACATGAGTACTTTCATAAAATGACATACAAGTATTAAAAGACTAGATTTTTTTAATTGGGTTATATTTGCACAGTTGTATAATTTTGTATTTGATGTTCCAGGTGATTCAGAAGATGATCGTGAAGAACTATTAGCAGCTGCAAATTTTGCTTGCAATGCAAGCTGTATGTATTTATAATTATTGTTTAGTTTAGCTTATGCTGTGTTCACCAGAGTATTTCTAAACCTGTTATATGTGCAGATCTTTCTTGTTCTGGCTTGTTCTGGAAAAAAATGGAGCCAGTTTTTGCTTCCATCTACTTGGATGATTCATCATATTTGCAGCAACAGGTGCTCAGAATATGTGGATCATTATGCTGATGATAGTTTGACTTACTTAAACCCTACTTACAAATAACCTTTCTTTTTTCTTTTTCACTTGTGATTGCTGCAGTTGAAATCTACAGAGGAGCTTCATGAAAGCTTATTCACAATTCTTGAACGTAGCAATACAAATCTGGTAAATTTAACAAGTTTTATTTTTTGTTAACATATATGAATGCAAGTCTGGTAAATTTAGCAACAGATATTTCATTATTTGTTGACCTATTTTAAGTGATATTTTTAGTTTTATTTTGCTATTAATTGCATCTTTGGTGTTGCAACCTTGAGCGATTGTGGATGGGTAAGATATGTAAGTACTGCTTCTATTATGTAAACGATACTAATTCACGGGAGGAACCTTTTGCATGTTCAAACTGACATTCAAACACTTCAATCAAAAAACTTGTATTCGACTTTCTGTTTTAATTCCAATAGCAAGATTGCGAATTTTGGAAAACTTCTAAGTAGGAGATTTGTCGGTTCAAATCAGTTCAAACTTTCATTGTTTTCCTTTTATATACATATTTCTATCTAGGGTTTATTTTTACTGGGGGTTCCAAGGTAGGAGTTTTGATTTGCTTAGTACAGCCTTTTCATGTTTGGTTCTTATGTAAAGAAAATAAACAGATTTTCTTGTACTCATCATCAGATTCAAACTATAAATACATAATATATCTTTACTAGGCTTGTGATTTGGTCTTGCCTAAGATTTAAGCTTATAAAATAAAAAGCATGTCTTTTTCCATTAGTCATTCAAATCCTTAGGTAGTTGTTAGTAGTTAATTATTCAAATTAAATGCTGGTATCCATTACCAAATATATTATATTTTGGAATTACAATTTTGCCAAGATTATGATTGTGAGATAGCGATATTTTAACTCATGTAAAAGTTATATTTTTCTTAACTGTAATTATCATTCGGATAAAAAACTATATTGTATTTCTTCCAGTAATTACTTTGACACAGTGTAGGAAAATGCAAAACATTTTTTATTCACATGGAAAATATATCACCAAAATGCTAGTACTATCACCAACGTGTTTACAGTTGAAACTTAGCTTGTTATTGGTACAAACTTCAAGCCTAAGGAAATTATGTACCTGGTTGTGTACAAGAAAGTAATTTTGTGCATTCATGCCAAAAATCAAGATAGAGTTGATCTTGGATCATATGCGACACTAAAACTGATATTCAAACTATATTAACTTTTGTGTTCTAATGGAAGGTTACACTGGGCTGGGCTAATGAGTGGACCTACAGTGACATTTAAAGACTTATCAATGTAGTGTTTAATTTAAATGATTGAATATATATGATGTTTGATGAAAACCAGCAATAAATATGATGTTTGAAGAAAACCAGAAGATTGCAACTATAATTGTTCTTTGAACTTATGTAGCTACGATGCAAAGCTTTCTTTACGTTTTTGTTCAATTTTAGGGACTAATTATGATCAGTTGATATTTATACTTTCTTTTTGCACACATTCTTTGCTTGTAGTTTAACGTAAATTTTACTATCTAGGTATGCTTTATGGACTTCATCACTAACACTAAGTTCTTTAATTGATTAACCCATTGCTTGTGCAGTTGGGATTCTGTTTTGTAATTTCCAGAATTTGGACTTACGTTTTCGCTTATTAGAAGTCTCCACTCTCATGTCCTAATAAGCATTTTTACTTTCCATATTTTGTTTAACTGTCTCAGGCTGATATTGCACACAGTGGAAATTTTCAATCTCTACCGATTCTTGAAGGAAGTGAGAATATGTTATTGGGCCTAGTTTGGCCAAATAATGCAGCCACTAATGGAGATTTAATAGATCGAGATCAGGATGATGGCATTTTTGGTACAGGCCTGGATAGAAGAAACAAGGTCACTCCACTTTACCAAAGAATATTATCTGCTCTGATTGTGGAAGATGAACTTGAAGAATATGAAGAAACCAATGGAAGGAGACATGTTTCTTCACAGTATAGTAGAGATGGTTCTCCTGGTGATAGTTGCCTTTCTGTTGAATTGGATTCCAGAAATGGTGATGGTGTTGAATTTGGTCATGACTCCATGTTGATATTTCAAACTCATGAGCAGTCATCTATTGATGGTTTTCCATGTAATGGAACTATAACAACGGGTAGCATAGCTGGCTTGCATGGTAAATTTTATAATGATGCTTTATTCCAAGGAGATGATGGACCAAGGATTGGGATCTTTCCTGGTGAAGTTGATAAAAATTCTGTCAAAAGCACTACACTTGAAAATCCTTCTGGCATTTCAGCCATGGATTGTCAGTATATGCAAATGTGTTTGGAGGATAGACTCTTGATGGAGCTGCAAAGTGTTGGCCTATATTCAGAAACAGTGGTAAGTACTTCCTTTATGCTTGTTCATTTATGCAAAAGATGCACAGAAGGAATGATTTCACAAGAGTTTATGCTTCTAGAGAATCAACATTAGACATTTTTCTAGGAGACGGTGAAGAGTTCGAATGCCAAATTGGCAAGTTTTTGTTTGATGGCTATGAATAAGCTGTTCCAACTTTTAATTTCTATTTTTAATTTAGTCAAAATTTTACATTGGATGGGAATGCTTCATTCGATTAAAAGTTGACTCATCACGCTTTTGATGCTAACCATTAACTTGGATACATTCTAAGAATTGCAGATACTCATTGTTAAGTGTGTTAAAATATCCCACATAACCTAGGAGTAAAAGCAAAATAAATCTTATCACATTTGCGCAATTTGTGGAAAATCATGTACATTGATTGATTGATTGATTGATTGTATTTTATTAAGTTTACTATTATATTAGACTATCCCATAAATCATGGGATTAGAGAGTATCCCACAAATTATGACACTAGATATTGTATTAGAATTATTAGTTTCGATTTATAGGTAATAGAGTTTTGTATATAAGTAATACTTACTGTAAACTTTAGAGATATGCAAATTTTATTCAAATTTTGACATGGTATCATAGCCAAGTTAGACTCTTTGGATCAAGTTGTTTCCAGCCTTTATTGCTGCAAAAATATCTCTGTTTTTTCTCCTTTGGTTCAGCCTTCATTGCTGCGCCCTATTTTCTTCCTTCTGTTTCAGCCTTCATTGTTGTCTCCTCCCTATTTTATCTATTTCATCTTAGCCTTCATCGCTGATTATTATGCTCTAAAACAAAACATTTCTTCCAGCCTTTATTGTTGGAAGTGTAAGGTTTAGCCTCCTTGTAGAAAGAGGAAAATGTCAAAAGTTGAATAAGCAAGAAATATCACTACTACTCAGTCAGAAGAAACTGCTCGATTCCAACAGTTTGCGAAATTAGCATCACAAAAGCCGAGTAGTCTTAACCAAGAAAAGATTCAGAGAGTGAGATCTCTTATAAACAACAATGAAAAGTTGTTAGGTACTTGTTATTTGGCGTGTTCAGGTAAGTTTCCATTTTCCTTTGGATTAAATGCCTCAAATACAAACTTTACGAACTCTTGGGTCGTGAACTTAGGAGCATATCTTATGACCCATTTATCCAAATGTTTCTCAACCTACACTTCATGTCCAAGTAGTAGAAAAATAGCCACAACCGATGGATCTTTAACAACTATAGTAGGTGTAGGGAATGTCAAAATAAATTCATCATTCTCTTAGAAATGTTCTTCATATTTCTAAACCATCAACCAACTTTGTTTCCCCAAGATTTATGTTATAATGTGATTTTTTATAGTAGTCATTTTGTATTTTGAGACAATGATTTGGGGAGGATGATTGGACTTGCTATAAAATGGGATGGCCTCTACTATCTTGAAGCACCAAGTCAGTTGAATATAACTAAGGGCAGATTATCCCATTCTTTCATATTAGACTCTATTGCATCCAATAAATAAAAATTTTGCTTCGTCATTATTGGTTAGGACATCCATGATTTCGAATTATTAAGAATATGTTTCCCTCTTTATTTGTAGATCTTGTTGCTGAAAATTTTCATTGTGAGGTCTTATAGAGCCTTATAGCCTAAATATCATTGTCGTCACCACCTTATTTGAGGCTTTATCTAATGAAAAATGGAAACAAGCTATGAATGTGGAGATGGAGGCATTGGGGGGCAAAAAAAAAAAGGTTGGGCATTAGTGAACTTACTTGTAGGAAAGAAACCAGTGGGTTGTAAGTGGGTATATGTGGTGAAATATAGGGTAGATAGGTCAATTGAGAGATACAAGGTGCGGTTGTAGCAAAAGGATATACTCAAATTTATGGGATTGATTATTTAAAGACTTTTGCTCCTGCTGCAAATATGAATACTTTTAGAGTACTATTGTCATTAGCAACTAATTATGGTTGGGAACTACAACAATTTGATGTCAAGAATGCATTTTTACATGAAGATTTAGAAGATGAAAGCTGAAACCACCACCAACCTTCCCTTGTACAAAAGAATGATACCATAAAAACTTGGTTCTAGAGGTTGGATCCCGCTACAGATCCCTTATATTGCCACTTAATATAGGGTCTTGGTGCACCTCCTACTGGAGGATTCTGTGGGTAAGAAATGATGCTTTTCAGCTCTCCTTCTTCATACACTCGTGACAATGCATCAACAACTTTGTTTTTTGGTCCCGGTTTGTAAATGACCTCAAAATGATAACCCAAAAGCTTAGCCATCTAGCATTGTTGATTTGTAGTGGACACCCTTTATTGCAACAAATGGCGAAGGCTTTTCTGGTCTGAATACACCACAAATGATCTACCCAGCAAATAGTGATGCCAATGATGCACCGCCAACACCAATGCCATTAGTTCCTTCTCATAAGCAGACTTAGAAAGATTTCTCTTTGAAAAAGCCTTACTGTAGTAGGCTATCGGTCTCCTATTCTGCATCAAAACCGCACCTACCCTTTTGCCCGAAGCATCACATTCAACCTCAAAAGCTTGGGAAAATTTTAGTAGAGCTAATACCGAAAAAGTAGTCAACGCCTTTTTCAAGGGCTCAAAGGAGTCTAAAGTTGCTGAGTTCCAATGAAATCCTTCTTTCTTTGTTAATTCGGTGAGGGGTTTTGTTAATTTACCATAGTTCATAATGAACTTTTAGTAATTGTAAGTGCAAGTCGACTTGTACATGGGGTAAGTCGACTTACACGTATTCAGTACCGATAAGTCAACTTATGCAAG
>JANSVB020000082.1:2826373-2836749 GCA_025504935.2 Erythroxylum haughtii
CGCTTTAATGTTGTCTTGTAAGAGTTTGGTATGATTCGAACTGAGTCTGATCATTTTGTTTATAGACATTCGTCACAGGGGGAATGCATTTATCTTGTTGTCTACGTTGATGATATTGTTATCACTGGTAGTGATCAGGATGGTATTGATCAACTGAAACAACACCTATTTAGTCATTTTCAGACCAAAGATTTGGGATTACTCAAGTACTTGCTTGGTATAGAAGTTGCACAGTCTAGCTCTGGTGTTGTTATTTCTCAAAGAAAGTATGCATTGGATATTCTGGAAGAAACTGGCATGTTAGATTGTAGACCTATAGACTCTCCTATGGATCCAAATTTAAAACTTTTACCAAAATAGGAGGAGTCTCTTGTAGATCCAGGGAGGTATCGGATATTGGTTGGTAACCTTAAATATCTTACTATTACTCAGCCTGATATCTCCTTCGCAGTTAGTGTCGTTAGTCAATTCTTACAGTCTCCATGTGATTGATAGTCATTAGGATGCAGTGGTTCGTATTTTGAGATATATCAAAGGGGCACAAGACAAAGGACTATTGTATGAGAACAAGGGTAATACACAAGTGATTGGATATGCTAATGTTGATTGGGTAGGATACCCGTCTAATAAACGGTCTACTTCAGGATATTGCATCTTTGTTGGAGGTAATCGAGTATCTTGGAAGAGCAAGAAACAAGCAGTTGTTGCTAGATTAAGTGCAGAAGCAGAATATCGTGCTATGGCTTTGGTAACCTGTGAACTCCTATGGTTCAAACAGTTGATTCATGAGTTAAAATTTGCAAAAGTGTCACAGATGAAGCTTCTTTTTGATAATCAAGTTGCACTTCATATTGCCTCCAACCTAGTATTTCATGAGGACCAAACACAATGAAATTGACTGTCATTTTATACGAGAGAAGGTCTTATCAGGCTATATTGCTACTAGTTATGTCAGCTCTAATGACCAACTAGCAGATATTTTCAATAAATCTTTACAGGGTCCTCGTATTGGGTTTATTTGTAACAAGCTCAACGCATATGACTTGTATGCTCCGGCTTGAGGGGGAGTGTTGAATTGTATATATTGTATATATAGCTTATGTTGTATTAGTTAGGCTAACACTAGGTTTTTGGTTTGTCCCATATAGTTAGTATATATATTATATTATAAGCCTAGTAAAATAAGCATAACAATATTTTTCTTCTAAGGTTTGCTCTCATTCTCTAATTTTTACAAAGGGCATTTCCCCCTCCTAACTTCTTGAGCTCATAAAAAGTAATCATAAACATTGGCACAAATTTCATTTTTTATGAACCATTTCCAACAATACACCTAAGCAAACAAACCTTTGCCCAAGCATTCCTTTTGTATTGGTTAGCATGCTGCTGCACAATCCTTCTATGTCTTTGAACCCAATCATCTCCCAACAAGTCCTTGGCTTCAGATCTGGGGATACAGTGAGAGAAAAGAAAGAGAACGAGATCATTAATCTCTGTATACATTTAAGGCTGGAAACAAACTAGTGGTGCAGGTTCATGACAAACCTGCGTACTGATCTGACCATGTAGTGTATATTGTTCATGAGAAATAAGTGTGTGAGAGCTGGATCTTTATAATGCTTTGATTTCCCATCAAGATTGGTTTGAAGAGCCTGCATTATTTGCATTGTCACAGAAGCTAACTGTGAACTTGTCTCTCCTCTATTTTCAAATTCTTGAAACAGTTGCATCAAGGTTGACTGATAGCTGTTAAAAGCAAGTTTTCAAAGCATAATTATCATAACGAGAGGTCAGGCCAATTCAAGCAAAAGAACAGATGATTTGCATAGTAGAAAAAGAAACATCTAGAAGGATTTGATAATCATAGAAATGTATCTCTTAACGTAATAAGCTGAGGAGCTTTTTCTGTCATAAGCCCATATTAAAGCCCATGGTAAAGCACCGAAGCCAATCACATAGCTTCAATTTGAAGTCAGCTTACAGCTAAACACAAAAAGGCAGAGCCAACTTACTGCACATTATCAATGAATATATTTTGTAGAAATAGAGTAGATTCTGGGGATACATTTAAAGGCTTCTCTTTTATTTTCTTTTTCCATTGGCAATTCACCAGGTATATTCAAATATAAACTTGCTTAAAAGGTGATCCAAAATAATCAAACTTGTGACAAGTGTGAAATATACAAACTGCTCAGTAGGCAGAAACTGGGTGTAAGGAAGCAATATGAATCAGTTGAAGACACAAGAATAAAGAAAGGCAAAGATGACCGTGTATCAGGTATGAGGTAAGAAATAATGTCTAAAAATCTATTTCATAAATTCAATGTAGAAAATAGAGATGGGAAAAGAATATAGTACTAACAGTTCAAAAGGCTATTCATTGTGTTAAATTCTAAGTACATAAGTCAATCTTTATTAAAGTTCAGCATCTAGAACCAGTTAATAGAGAATTAAGCTGTACATATTGTTACTGTTGCAGCCAAAAGTCTGCAGTCAAATCTAGGGCAAATGGATATCATGCATGGGCATGATGCATTGCCAATGCCGGAACAAAATGCTATTATGGTCAACAAGAAAAAATGTAGATTTCTGTCTCGATGGAAAAAGTAATTCAGAGATCTAAAAATTAGTTCATCTATTAAGTGCACATGAAAATCAATTTACACACATTTACACTTTTTTTTTTTTGAGAATTTAACATTTACACAGTTGAGTTTTAACTAACTCACTGGGAAGCAGGTTAATGATGTGTTAGTTATGAATTAGACTCTAACATCAGGAAACTTGCATGCCTGAAACATTGCACTGTCCCAACTGAGAGAACCATAATACCAGTAAAACATGCAGATGAACTTACTCAAAGAGAAATTTCACATAGTTAATCACATAGCTAGTCAAAGGATGAACTGTTCCATCAGCAACAGCAGTTCTTGTTGCATCTTTTTCAACTGCTTCTTCAAAATCACCAAAAGTTTCTTGGGCTGTCTGTGCAAGCCGTTTGGTCAAGCCATTTGTCGATTCCCTAATTTGATTGCAAGCTTTACAACCAAAAAGTGACTCAATCTGCAAGCCAAAAAAAAATCATGTCCATAAATATCCACCTGGCACACCAAAGCCTTGCTTGTCGATAAAATTATTATCCTAGTGAAATCAAAATGATAAAAGCACTAATGATCATGATATGTTTTAATTGAACATATGCTCTTTTAATAGTGTTAAAAGCTTATCATTCTTGCATGGAATGAAACCAAAACAGGATATGATGGATCATTAAAAAAAAAATTCAGAACACATTAATACCTCAGTGTGAAGCTCTCTCATTATCTCATACATGTCCAGAAGTACAAATAGCTTTTCTGGAGATCTCTTGCTATTGGCAATTGCATCCCCAAAACTCAGAAGCATGGAAATACTAGTAGTAGTGCATTCAGCAAAACATTGATCACGAAGGGAAGCAAACCCATCAAATATTTGGTCACAAACTAACCTTTCTCCAATAAAAAGGACTTTCACCTGCTCAAAAGGAATCAAACCCATCAAACATTTGGTCAAAAACTACCTTCTCCAGTAAAAAAGACTTTCACGTTCTCAAACATAATTATATATATAAACTAAGAGAAGAAAACAGTCATACAAATTCAAAATTCTTACAGCAATACGAATGAAATGGATCCAATTTCCAATCTTGGCCTCCAACAAATCCCATTGCATCTTTTGCACGTCCTCTTTGCTAAGCTTTTCAACCCCCAGTTTGCGCAGGCTTTCCTCCAGAACTGAAGAACGTGTATCCCTGGATAAGTGAAAAAGACGTGGATGAGCTGCTGCAAATGTATTGGCATTTATCATAGAAAGAAAAATAAAGATACATAATTTGATGAGCTTCATTCTCTTAACAATGTTGGAAAACATAGAAAGGTTTGCATTTGTAATAGTACACCACCAGATTTTTACTGTACACACAATGAAGTTCTTACCTGTAAACTTTAAGCAGTTGCTGGGACTGTCCAGCTTGAATCATTTGTTGGGCTAGATCATGCAGCAAAGGGAGAATTCGAGGAGGTATTAGAGTAAGAAGCTTGAAACCTCCTGTTTCAGGTTGATTCTCGGAATGATTGTTCGAGGAATGATTCTTCCCACTAGAATCATGCTGGTTCCCAGGTGATGTAGCAGAAGGTCTCATTGATTCAGGGAGGCACTCAAAGAGACGATCAGGTTCCACAGGCTTGCTAAAAATTTGAAAGCAAGAAACTGATTAAACAAGCAATATTATGAACAAAGCTAACTTGCAAGGTAAGGCAAAACACATACACCGCATCCCATCCTAAACCATATGGTGTCTACCAACAACCATACATCTACTAGCACCCAATTATTGCAGGGATATGTAAAATGGCGGAAAGTGAATTATATCTTCAATTCTTAGTTTCATCTCCATGTTCCATTTATCAAGAAATTGAAAAATGAAAGAACTATAATTTGTTATACAAGATAAGGAAAATCAACTTGCCAACATATAAATTGACATAAGTTGTCATTTACTGTTCTGGTAATAGGCCATATCAACTCAGTAACCATCTCCCACCCATCAGTTCCCAAAACCAAGCCTTTTCTTATTATTATATCTTTCTTAAGGACTTTTCTTCATTCTACAATATAGATATCATCATATGAAAATCCAAATAATGGCATAAAAATAAATACTAAATTAGTGGTTATTAAATATATGAAAAAGGCAAAAGGTAAAATTTAGAAAGAGTTCAATTCGATTAAATTCTAACAATGTTATTCCCCCCAAAAAAAAACTTCAACGTAAAAGACAAACTTAGAGTGGAAGAGATGATAATTATTGTTATATGAATGATCCTAACATTAAGCTAAAAGGGAGAAAAAATGATGTTGTAACATAATATTTTTAGATATAATAGTGCTGCGTCAATAAAATTTAGGAATACTTCCTTCATAGAATGCAAAATAAAGTAACTATATTAGCAACTATACAAAAAGAGAAAAAAGTGTTACTGAAATACGTTACAAGTATGTTCCCAAAATTTGGAAGAATTGAAAACTTGACGGAAAGAGGAAAGGACTTCCACTTGTCTTCAGTCTTTCCAAATTGGACAGTGGCAATTTTAATACAAAACTTCATATTGGAAAGTTACTGCACTGCTCAATAATTCGTAGACCCTCAAAGTCTAAGTTGATATTATGCTTACTAAACAGATTACAGACACAGAGCGCAAAATTCTAAAGTAAACTTGCATACAACTCTTGTTGTTAGAGCAATTTTCACAAACAACACTGTAATCTCAATTTCATCTGAGAAACCATTGTTGCTTAAATCTTTTTCAAACAATGCTTCTGTTAATTAAAGATTTCAATGCAATTAACAGAAAATTTGGCAATGATCCTTGATTATTTTTGTAATGACAGGATGTCAGTTGATTTTTCAAGGATTTTACACTCTAATCAAATGCACTGTTACAAAAACAATAAACAACAAAGGAGTGCTTGTGAATCTTTCCACTAACTTTACTAACTAAATCTTTTATGAACTGAAGAGTCAATTGTAAAACTGAAAACCAAAAGGACTTGCTGCAGCAAGACAGGTTGATATAGGAACACTAAAGAGAAGTTATAAGCCCCAAAACCTTGTACTTAGTTGGCTGAACCCATGCATTCCAATTCAATTATTAAGAAATTAATTCAAGGCTCATGCTTTTGGTTCCTTAAGTGTTATGCTCTTCTATTCTCTACCTAAATGTCCTACTATAAATAAAGCACCAAACCCATATAGCAGCCAACTTAACGTTGGTTCTCAATGTTATTGTATTGTACAGCTGTTACATCTTTTACCAGCTGTGTATTGGTGTACATTCATACTTAAATTGCATGGGAGATTATGAGGGATCACAGAAACAGACTTTGAACAGCTATCAGCTGTATGTTGATACTTAACTTATATAGGAGATTATAAGGGATTATGGGAACAGATTTTTAGGTGTAATTAAGAAGAATGTTATCTATGTAGTGAGAAGAACTTCTCAGTGCAGGGGCATTGAAACCGTTTGATCAAAGCCTGCTCTTTTTTAATTTTCTGTTCAAACTCTTTGAGTACTTCTGGTTAAAGGCTTCTTATTTTCTAGTTAGTTGGAGCCCTCTGTCCTATTTTCTGGTTGAGTTTCTGGGCATGTATTATTTTGGTTTGGGCAGCAATATCAATTTTTGATTGGTTCTACCGTTTTCTTGTTGAATATGATGAAAGAAACTATATCTATCTGTTGACTGCTGAAGATTTTTGGATTAATTGCTGAAGACTTTTGGAGTAATCAATGATTTTTTATTGGTTCTACTGTTTTCTTCTGTTTCTTCAAAGCATGGTTGATGGGAAAAAAAATCGTTGCTGAAAATAAGGTTGGTTTGATTGGTGAGAATCCCTCATTGCAAATCAGTCCCGTAAAGCTAGATGGAACCAATTATCTTGTGTGGTCAAGATCTTGCCTATTATTCATCGAAGTTAGAGGTCTGCAAGGATATATTGCCGGGGATAAACCAAAACCAGATGTCACCAGCCCGACCTACAACAGTGGGAATCTGAAAATTCCCTTGTCATGTCTTGGCTCATTAATTCTACGCAACCTCAAATTGCTAGAGGTTATCTATTACTAAACACAGCTTTTAAGATTTGGAATGCAGCATAACCCATTCTCAAGTGGGCAATGATGCACAAATCTATGAATTGCAGAATAAGATGCATGAGACAAAACAAGGTGAGATGACTATTGCTCAATACTTTGCTGAATTGAGTGGTTATGGCAGGAACTTGATTACTATCAAGATTTCCAAGCTGCATGTTCTGAAGATTTAGCAAAATTCCAGAAATTAGTGGAAAAGGAGCATATATATGATTTTTTTGCTGGTTTGAATATGGGATATGATCACATACGAGTTCAAGTACTTGGTGAGGATCCTTTACCTCTTTAAGGCAAACATATTCCTACGTACAGCAGGAGGAAAGTTGAAGAAATGCCATCATACACACTGTTTCAGTTGACAAGACAGGGTTGGTTGCTAATTCCTTTCGTGAGCAGCTGAAAATCAGCAGCCAAGGTCCATCAGAGAAGGATCATTTGAGCTGTGACTATTGCAGGAAGCCACAATACACTAAGGAGAATTGTTGGAAGCTACATGGTCGACCAACTAGGGGTCGTGGAGGAAAACAGATGGGCTCATCAAGGCCACTAGAAATACTAGTGATGACAAGGAACAAGCTAGAAATGGGCAATTGGATAGACCAGATTTGAAAACCTATACACAAAGGGACAAGATAGACAAAGCCATCAAGCACGTTATACCTAGTCCAACGCTACCTCTGACTCCAGTCCCTAAGAATTCATTTGGTGAGTCTCCTTACTTGTTGATTGTCCTAATTCTAGTTCCAGCGCTAAGGATCTTGATGTTCCTATTGCTATTAGGAACCGAGTCAGAACTTGTACTAAAGATCCTATTTCTAACTTTGTTTCCTATGACTCTCTGTCTCCTTCCCATAGAGCCTTTGTATCATCTGCTTCTTCCGTTTATATTCCATAGGTAGCAAGAAGCATACTATGATCCAAATTGGGGAGAGACAATGATTGAAGAGATGAAGGCCTTGGCAAGAAATAAGACATGGGAACTTGTTACTCCTCCCTTGGGAAAGAAACCAGTTGAATGCAAATGGGTGTTTACAGTAAAACATAAGGCAGATGGTTCAGTCAAAAGGTACAAAGCTAGATTGGTGGCAAAAGGCTTCACTCAAACTTATGGGGTGGACTACCTAGAGACTTTTGCTCTTGTGACAAAAATGAATACCATCATAATCATCTTCTCATGTGCAACTAACCTTGATAGGGACTTATAACAATTTGATGTCAAGAATGCCTTCTTACATGGAGACTTGGAGGAAGAGGTGTATATGGAAATTCCTCCAAGATTTGATGATGCAAAAACTAAAGGGAAAGGTTGTAGATTAAAGAAGACATTATATGGTTTGAAACAATCACCCACGGCATGGTTCGATAGGTTTAGTAAGGCTATGATCTCATTTGGATATTTTCAAAGCAATGCTGATCATACCTTGTTTATTAAACATTGTAGTGGTAAGGTCGCATTACTTATTGTTTATGTTGATGATATAATTGTGACCGGAAACAATAAGGAGGAGATTGGCCGACTCAGAAAACTTTTAGCTCGAGAGTTTGAGATTAAAGATTTGGGTAAGATGAAATATTTTATTGGAATAGTGGTTGCTAGATCAGATAGGAATCTTTATTTCTCAAGGCAAATATGTTTTAGATCTTCTTGGAGAAACTAGTATTTTAGGATGTAAACCAGTAGACTCTCCCATTGAAGCTAATCACAAATTTAAAGCAGGAGTTAGTGGGTCGGTGGATTTAGGTCAATATCAAAGGTTGGATGGGAGACTGATTTATCTCTCACACAACAAACCAGACACAACATTTGCTGTAAGCTTGCTAAGTCAGTATATGCGTGACCCTCGTGATTCCCATCTAGAGGCTGTTTTCTGCATTTTAAAATATTTAAAATCTACACCGGCAAAAGGGTTGCTCTTTTCTAAGCATGGTCACCTAAATTGCCAGATGACACTAAAATGCCATATTGGTCAAAGCAAAAGAATTACAATTGCAACCATTAAAGCACATGATGTACAACATTTAAAATAGATTGTGCATGTCATACCTGTAAGATGTCAATAGCTGCTTAAACTCATCCCCTAACTTTGAAATAGCCTTAGCAAGTAAATTATTTGCGTTATTGAGCATTGCATCAGTACTCTTAAAGCCTTTGTTACTGCTAAAGAACTGAATATTTCTTCTTAACTGTTCAATTGCTTCAAGGTAACTTTCCAAGTCCTCGTGCGGTCCCTTAAGTATTTTAGCCTCTGCCTACATAGTGAAGGAGATAAACAAAAATTCAGCACAAAACACAGAAAGCATCTGAAAGAACTGTTAAGAGAGCATTTTCCAGTGTTCAATATGCAGAATTCAAATATTTTAAAGATTCATCTGTTAATAAATTAAACAAACAACTGCATGAAGTACTTGAGTAATTCAAAAAAGCAGAGTCAAAAGGGTAGAATGAGAACTCTTTTAGTCATGGCAGTCTCAGACAAACACATTAATTTGTTATGAAAATCAGAAAGATATCCCAAGAACGCAGACACTTTAGAAGTTTTAAGAGACCAACCTGCCGAGTTACATCAAACTGTGACAAGAAAACCTCTGCAGCCTTTAAAGTCTTATCAATATTCTCATGAGCTTTCCTTATAGCATGAGTCCTGATCTACAAATGGAAATCATAAGGGAATGAGTGTATGGCATAAAAAGAAAACCGAATTAATACAGCTGACCAATCAATCAAAACTGCATGATCTCATTGTCCTATGAACCACGATGAAAAGCCTAATGATTTTAGGCACTTAAACGTAGGAAATACTATTTCTGTCAACCAGACTAAGTAGTCAACCTACCTACCTGGTCAGCGATCATTTTAAAGCTCCAAAAAAACAGATTTGAGTCTCACCCACAACCACGAAAAAACAAAGAGGCGAAAAGAGGCCAATGCTTCCTAACTATCCAATATTCCGTTTAGTTAGAGAGTGTAGCCATAAAAGAGAGCAGTAGAAAATCAACTAAAACTCAACAAAAGTAACGATCTTGGTCATCTGGGTCTCTCCATCTCAAAGTCATAAGTCAACCAGAATCCAAAGAAATCCAAGACAAAGAAGAGGGGTGAAATACCTGAGTGGGTCGCATGGCAGTTTCGAGAGCAGAAAGGCGACTATCAAATGAGCCTAGAATTGAGACGACATTATCAGTGATGGTTTGGCTCTTTTGCAGCGCCTCTCTCATCTTAGCAGCTCTCTCGCTCAGAGAATCCATGGCAGTCACTACAACAACCATCTTTTTCTTATGTTCCCTTTCTCCTCCTCAGTTTTGTGGCCCTTCACCAAGAACCAGAAAGAATCCAAAGGGAGAGATTTCTGGGGTGCGATCTCTTTTGGTTGATTATTTTTGACAGTTCTAATGGGGCCTTTGACAGGGTGTCTACTCAATCCGATCTCTTTCTAACTTATTTCTTTTTGTTTCCGACCAAAGTCGACGAATATTTTTCTGTTAATAACCATAATCTTCTTCTTAATTTTTATTATTTTTTGGATCTGAGACCAGATTATTCAGTGAATAATTCCTTTACCGATTCGTAGGTGCCTCATAGCGGACCTAAGAATTTAAGGCTGCTCCATACTCAAAGTCAAAAATCGAATTCCTATTAGTCTATAACCTGCACTCTTTAATTTTTTTTAATGGGTTATAAATAAT
>JANSVB020000082.1:2916564-2926725 GCA_025504935.2 Erythroxylum haughtii
TTAGTGTCACCATTAAAACCCTAACCAGTTTCAATACGAAGAAGTGGACAGAGGATTATTGAATGCTAATGAGATAATCGAGGTTGATATGGCCTTATGGATGAATAGACCATTTCCACCTAAATCCATGAGTTCGATAGTTCACAAAGCAGCTTATGAAGCCTAGGATCGTTCTAATAGATTATGTTAGATGATCATTAAGAGATTCATACCTGGCCATCTGCTAAGTGGGCTTCCAGACATAGACATAGCAAAGGAGTTTCTTGGTAATGTCTCCTAGAGATATATAGTCTCACCTAATGTTGAGACAAGTGCCTTGATGAAAGAATTATTCTCCATGAGATATACAAAGGAAGGGGGAGTAATATAGTACATATCGATAATGATCCATCTTCACAGTAGACTGAAGATGCTAAACATTCCTCTTCCTAATGTCTTCATTGCTCACTAGACTCTGAACACCCTCTAGAGTTTAGTAATCTGGTGATGACATATTACTCGTTGGATGAGGAATGGGACTTCAACACTTTGATAACCCATTGCGTTATTGAGGAAGAGAAATTCAAGTTTGCTACTCCTATAGCCCTTGAAGCAACTAAAGGAAAGGCAAAGATGAAGCCCGCTAAGTTTAAAGGTAGAAAGACTAATTCTTCTCCACATGTTGACGCTGGTCAATCCAATGCTGGTAAAGGTCTGCATGACATAAAGAAACCATCAGTATAAGGCCTAGAAGGAAAGACTGAGACCATCAGGTGGCTCCTTGGCTTATCAATTTATGAATCTAATTTGTGATAGTTGCGTTAAGTATTTGGTGACTATATAGTGAAACATCTAATCAAGGTGCTTTCACAATGTAGTGGTTCATATCTAGGATAAAGCCAAGTTAAAGGGAATGAGGAATTGATGGTCGATAGCAATGAAAAGTAGAAGTAATATCTATGGGGAATGTATGTATTGAACCTTATACTAAGGTTCATTTGGATTTTACATGACATATTTTATACGTGATATTTTAATCAATTTTGGACAAAGAGGGTTAATGTTTTATATTTAATGCTTTTATTGTATAATTGTTGTTTAATGTAAAACATACTGGTACCACTTTCTTATCATATGGTTTGTATAGAATGTGTCTTACCCCAAATTAGATATACGTTTCTTTGTATCTTGCCAAAGAAGTTATAAAATAAAGAACCCTAATGAATGAGAAGCCACATATGGTGTGACATAAAAGTTTAAGCTACGTTTTTAGAGTAAGGGTTGAGAGATTGATCAAGAAAAGCATTTATCAATTCTATATTATGATGATCTGGGAACATGTGTTGACTGTTGTGGGGGTAAGTTGACTAATAAGGATATTGAGGTTAACTCATGATTTTGACTTATTGAATTTGATACATAAAGATATCAATAGACCTTATACAGTTACATTGTGTAATTCTAAATGTATTATGACATTTGATGATTATTCCCATTAAAGTTATGTGTTCTTGCTTAAAGCCTGAAGATTGAGAACCAATTGGAAAAATTCACGAACATAGTCAGATTTGACTATGGAGGAGAATATCATGGCAAACATGATGTTTCAGGACTTAAAAAAGTTAGCTTCCTAGATATTTGGAATCAGTTGGAATAGTGAATTAATTCACTGTGCTAGGTAGTTCTGAGCATAATGGCATGTTGTCAAAAAGCATAACTGCACCCTAAAGGACTTGAAGAAGTAAATGCAGAACATGACTAATCTACCTGATTATCTCGAAGTTTGGAAACTCAGCCTTGCACACATTCATGTATAGGGCCGCCCTACTGAGGTAGTATAATCCGTATAAAGAAAGATTGTATGCTTGTTGTACTCATTAATATTTACTAAGATATCCTGACCATTTTAAGGCTCCAACTTTTACCATATAGAAGGTGGAACTAGAATAGTGGAATCATAAACAATTAAGTTTCTGGAATACGATATCTATGATAATGGTAAGCTCTTTGACCCTTCGGATGATAGTAGGGCAGATATTATAGTTATCATGTACCCGCAACTCATACAGTTAGATCCGGTGGATCTAGGTTTTTGTATCGTGCCTGTATAGGAATAGGAATCCATAACTGTACACACAATAGTTCCTAGGGGTACAAGATCTAATGCAATTAGGTAAATCCACCAGAGTAAGACAACCTGTTATCCCATCTGATTACATAGTCTATCAGGTCTATAGGACTATGATATTAGACATGTTTCAAATCTAGTTAGTTTTGTAGAAGCTATTTATGGACCCAATGCGGATGTGTGGTGGGATGCAACGAATGACGAGATGCAATCTATGAAGCATAGTAAGGTTTGAGAGCCAATTGATTTATAGAGGAACTACAAACTCATCAGTTGTAAATGAAGATTAAACCTAAAGGATTTCGGGATAAAGTTCAATGGTTTATAAGCTCGCTCAGTTGCCTAATGGTTCACTTAGAGAGAAAGGTTGACTTTATGTTACTTTTCTCCTGTATCCTCGTCGGATACATTTTGAGTGATTAAGGCAATTGTAGCTTATGATGATATAGAGTTACATCAGATAACTTTCAAAACTAGTTTCCTGAATAATGACCTTTATGAAGAGGTCTATATGGTACAACTTGAAGGATTTCAGGATCCAAATAGAGCTGACATGATCTGCACATTAAGCAAATCAGTATATAGTTTATATCAATCCTCCTAAAAGTGATACCTTACATTTGATAAGGTTTGGCCTCTTCCAGCTTTATGAAAAATAAAGTTAAAAAGATGCTTGTACTATAATGTCAGGGGGAGCAAAGTTATCTTCCTATTACTGCATGTGGATGATATATTGCTCACGTTAAATTACTTGACTATATTGTATGACGTTAAGAAACTTTTGGTCAAGCACTTTGACATGAAGGACCTTGGTGTAACATCTTCTGTCCTAGGTATTCAGATTCATGGGACAGATCTTAACACTCACTAATCCTTTCATAGAATGCATACATTGAGTATATGTTACAAAGGTTTAATACAGTTAATTGTAAACCTGTTGTAGCATCTATCTCTCATAGTGAGAGATAATCTTTGGCACAGTATCCAAAGAATAAAGTAAAGAGAGAGGTTATGAGGAATGTTTTGTATACTAGTACGGTTGATAGCCTAATATATGCTTGGCTATGTACTAGGTGGGACATTGCATTGACTGTTTGACTATTTGGTCAATAGCTGGTTAATCTAAGTGTAGACTATTAGAATGCAGTCTAGTGAGTGCTGAGACACTAAAGGGAATTAAGGATTATATGTTGACATATAGAAAAGTGAACAGACTAAACCTCGTAGGGAATTCAAATTTAGATTTTAACCATGTGTTTAGATGATCGAAAGTCCACCTAAGGTTACAACTTTAAGTTTGCAGATGGTACAATGTCGTGGAAGTGTGTTAAGTAGACACAAGTAACTTCCTTGACTATGCATGCAGAGTGCATGCTCTGGGGCTACTTCACAGATGGTTTAGCTCAAAAACTTGATTTTTAAGTTGTCTATTGTTGATTCAGTGGCTAGACCTATTTGGTTATACCGTGATAATCTTCTTGTTGTGTTGTTTAATAATAACAAAGAATATCACAGGGTGTTAGCATTTAAAAGTCAAATGTTTAGTCATAAAGGTGTTGATACAAAAAGGTGACATTAAGGTTTAGAGCATTTAAAGATTGAGAAAATGATAGTCGATCATTTAACTAAAGGACTTCACCCACTTATGTTTGTGACACAAATATACAATATGAGTGTTTTGATGTCCTTAGACATTGTTAGTTAGGGGATTGTTGTGTTTGCTTTATGTACATTTATACATTTGATTTATTATGACGGTATGATGGTTAATCAATAAAGATGATCATCGTTTATCCTCAATAATACGTATTATCATACATTGTCATAATACATATAAAAGTCTTAACATTTGTGTCGATCTGAAGCATTTAAAGATCATTAGGCATATATATATATATATTGACCTTGTACTTAGATCATTTACACACATACAGTTTTAAATGGATATCTATGAAGTTTCACGTGACATAGAGGGATATAAGTTTTTAATCCTATAAAAGTTCTCTAATGTAGTTTAGCATTCAATTGGAGAATATAAAGTTTTTCTCTAATGTTGTTTAGCATTCAATGAGAGGAAACAAGTTTTCTCTAATGCCGTTTAGCATTTAGTGAGAGAAAACAAGATTTCTCTAATGCAGTTTAGCATGTGCGGTTTAGCATAAAGTTGGAGAAATCAAAACCTACAAACAAAGATGATATAATTTAGATTATAAAGGTATCATCCTAGTTTGGCACACTCCATTGTTCCATTCATCTTAGTGAGGTATTAGGTATACGTGATTATATTAGATCTGTGTCGTACATAATATATGCATTTGATACTTTTCGGTATCGAAATCCTTACAGAACGGAATGATGGACTTTCATTATCTTTAGATCAAATGCTTTGTTTTTAAACTTAGTATTCTAATTTAGCAGCGTGGCTTAACCGAGTTTTTAAACTTGAGTCAAAACTGCAATTAATACTTATCCAAGGGGGAGAATATTGGACAATTTTGTCCTTTCTTATAAAATTGGATAACTATTAATTGCATTTTTTGATTTTTTTAATAACTTATCGATTAAGTTATATAATTTGACCCAGATAAAGATAATAAAGTGGCCCAATAAATGATCTAAATCAATGAGTCGAAGTTCATGCGAAAAATAGATCTCAATCAGTATGGACCAAACCTATAAAAGTTAAGATTTCCTGCAGTTGCTCATATAATCAACCGTAAGCATAAGGATTCTTTGATCTATTAAGAAAGCTTACGTTTTGAGAAAACTGTAGAAACACTTACCCGTGTCCAGGAGAGCAGTTCTTATGAAGACAACGGTGAATTTGCACTCGTTTCAGTTTCGAAAAACTCGTTTGAAGTTATGGAGACCGAAATTAGATATTTTCTGCATTTCTTCGTTTCTTGTTCTTTATGTTCGATCTGGAATATATAACTAAGATACTGTTACGTATTACATAAACTTCCAAAACAACAGTTTGCAGTTTGTTTTTAATTCTTGACAGTCACTTTGGTCAGGTAAGTTGTTAAAAAGTTAAAAGAAGTAATAACAATGTCTAACTCCATTTCTCTCGGGATTACCTGCTGCTACTCATGTCCATGCATATTTGTGACTATTTTCTTCGATGAACTCAGACTCGGGTCACACACATCCAGTTACATCATTCATGCTAACATAATCCATGTCTTTACATATTTAAGTCAACTTATTCCATGTACAATATCTCTTATCGTTGTAAAAATTGGAGAAGGGTTATCATTACATGTACCTTTATTTTGTAATTGTTCAAAGAAGTTGTTTTCTTCATTCTTTACATATTTACTTACGCATAATTAATATGCTTACAGTCAACCAAATGTTTTTCATTATAATTTATAACATGACTATGCCATCATTTCTTGAGAGAATACGAATGACCTAAGCATCTCAAGGACATCATCGACAAGTATCCTGATTTGATATCTCATTTCTCAAGCTACAATATAGTACAAGGAGTACTTATGTAGTATGAGTTCGCTAAACTAATGTTTGAATCACACAGGGAGCACATTAGTTGAAATTTGCATATAATTGCATCACTAAACTAAGGAATGCCTTTTTTTATATAAAAAAAAAGGTTAAGATTTCAAATTTCATGCCACGAAATTTGGCTTTCATTTTCCCTCTCATTATTATATAAAAGAGCTTTAAAATATCTACCTTTTTCTTTCACTTGGGATGCTACTACCCCACTTTCCCTCAATTTGCTTTAAGAGATGCAGATTTATTGTTCTATATAATTTTTCGACCATATTAGGTTATTACAAAGTGCTTTAGGAGGAGCACAAATGAAGCTTTAAAAGAAATTCACACAAAGCACGTACTAAAGTAGTAAAAACTAGGAATATGATTCTCATCTACCTATGATGCATTGATATTTCCATGGCATTTAATTAAGAGCAAAGAGTTAAGAATGACCATTGCCTTGCTGTTATTTTCCAAAAACATTATATTCTACAAAGCTAGCATTTATATGGCTCATTATTCATGCCAATAATTGGAGTGGCCTCCCATCCTACCTTGTCTACACTAAGCTTTCTATTTATCTTTCCCGTACTTAATTCTCTTTTGGACGAATGTTCTTCGCTTGCATGACAAGTTTGATATACTAGTTATAGTACCTGATGGAACTAGCAAAAGCACCATTTGTTTTCCTTAAAGATGAAATGAAAAGAAGCAATCCCCTTCTAGTTGTTGGTGTCGATAAAGGAACAGTTCTCTTTCTCAAGAATAATAATGCTTATCATCACATGAGACAGATGGAGCCATCATCAAGGGGAAGTACATATTTTGCTTTCTTTAAGAAGGGAAACGCAAAAACGCGTTCTTTACAGCTGGCAGATAACAATGTCTATGCCTCAGCTCTCCTCTTGCATCATTTTCTTCCCAAACTTTCTCAAAATTAAATGCATTATTAAGGCTTTAACCAAGTTATAGTAATATAGATGTAATGGAGAACTTATTTTACATAGATTCTTTATCCTATACACATATAGATTCTTTATCCTATACACATATATGAATTTAAATTTAAAATTAATTCATAGTTTGTAACTTTCTTGGTTATCAAATCACTGTTCTAGAACTAATGAAAAGTAAATTGTATTACTTCCAATGGATAGAAAAAAACTAAAAGGAATCTACATTGGTGATCAAATTACGCGTATAAAGGCAATAATTGCACTGGTGGACTGCTTTTCTTAGTCCTTGTAATAGGAATACTACGGAATTAGGTTACAGACCGAACTGCATTAAATGTTATTCAATATCCCATACTTGTATAAAAAGACTTGCATGTGCCATGGTCCAACACTCATTAAATGCTGTCATCCCTTTGACTTAGTGTGCCTAGATATGTGTATATATGTACATATGGAGAGAGAGAGAGAATTTACAATCTCAGTTTTATTTTATTTATGAGTAAATACAAAAAAAATCTTAAAATTAGTTAAAAAAGTAAAAATAACATCTAAATGCTGCCCGATTGGCCTTTGTTATTGGACTAAACGAGTGATATGATGTATACTTTTGTTTCTCGAGTAAACCCTTCCTATCAACTTCGATTAAAATAACCAATTTAAACATTTATTGGTGTTGAAGAGACTGACCCTGGGACCTATGTCTTGGGAAAAGGATAAACTTAGGCTTGTATTCATCCCCTGTATGTCCTGGTGTGTGACGAATAAATGCTGTCGAGAACTAAACAATCGGTCGCGACGAGTATAAGTCTCTAACGTTGTGTATGATGGTTGTCTCTTATACGTAGATATAGAACAAAATAAAAATTTAGAGACAGAGCAGAATAAAAATTAGAGGCAGTGAAATATTTAGTTACGATGGACAAAATAGATAAAATTGTCTTTATATCGAGGATATAAATATGTTTGGTTATAGTTGACAGAACATTAAAAATAGTGTCAATGACTAAATTATCCCTGCAGTATAATATGATTGGAAATATATAATTCATTGATTATTTTAAAACAAATAATTTATATTAGTAAAAAAGTTAACAAATAATAATAATAATAACAATAAAAATAAAAAAATTTAATTTCGTATAATAATAATAGAAGAAAAGGAAGAAAATTAATAATAATAAGGAATTTAATAATCACAATAATAATAAGAAAATTAATTATGTATAATAATGATAATAAAAATAATAATAAGAAATTTAATTTTGTATAATAATAATAAGTACAAAATTTATAATAATAATAATTAATAATAATAATAATAGCAATGATTAATAATAATAATAACAATAATAATAATAAGTACAAAATTTATAATAATAATAATAGCAATAATAATAATAATAATAATAATAATAATAATTATTATTATTATTAATAGCAGCAACAACAACAACAACATTAATAATAATAATAATAATAGAAGAAGAAGAAGAGGAGGAGGAAGAAAATTAATAATAATAAGGCATTTAATAATCAAAATAATAAATAATAATAAGAAAATTAATTATGTATAATAAAAAATAATAAGAAAATTAACTTTGTATAATAATAATAACAACAACAATAGTAATAATAATAATAAATAGAAAATTTATAACACTTGAGGGAAGGGTATTTTTGGATGTTGCTAATTTATTTTGTTTTGAAGATAGGAACAAGAAATTTTGTCATTCGATTTTGGAATGAGCAAAAAATTTATATTTTTGTCATTTAGAGACAAAACAAAAATAAATTGCGTCAGTAACTACATACTACAAGACACAAAATTTTTGTGTTTTATTATTTATCTCTACCCACATAGACAGACAGTAACTATACACTAAGTAAGTACACTCCCCGTCAAATTGTGAAGATCAATAAAAAAAAAAAGGGGTTTAGCACCAGTAGATAAGCAAATTCGTATTAATGAATCAGACATCCCAAATTTTCATTGCAACTGAGACGGGTGACCACCAGCATTGCTAACTAACCAATTTTTGTAAGAGATGGTGTTTCAGTAAGTGCCAAACAGGCATTTAACACAAGGCCGTCGTACTCTTGCTCCCCCATGAAAAGAAGCAACTACTTATAACGGAATGATACATAATAAGTTTTTTGATAAACAGGTGTCACATGCATGAAGTTTTGTTTGACGTCTCCTTAGTTATGTAATGGTTATTTAACATACAAATTACCAATAACTAAAAATATTTAACAAAAAAGGTTGATGCTAAAAACTCATTAAATCAATAGTTAAGCATAGAATTTCATAGGTAAAATAAAAATTAAATTATATGAGATTAATGTATTTAACTCCATCTTTTTTTATACTAAACTATTATAAGATAATATTCATTTATGAGATAAAATCAACCTATTTGTATTTTGTATAGTTAACTTTTATCAACCATATTAGCAACAGCACTAAATAAAAATTTGATGTAAAATTTTGAAATATTCAGTAATACGTAATTTTATTTTTAATTGGTAGGGGCGATAACAAACTGATCTATGATTATTTTTTATATAACAATTTTTTAAATTAAAAATATAAAACAATATTTTTTAATTAAATTTACTTAGAAGAATTGACACCCAATTACAAATAGGCTTAATTGTCACCCATATTAACTAGTAGGTAGATTATTTTTAAATATATAATTAACTTTATAAGTCCAAATTGCAATTATAACTTTACATTTCTGTACAACCCTCTTCGGTCTTCGCTATATGCTAACAAAAAAGATATGAAAACATACAATTACATATGAATAAACTTAAAAGATCCGCAAAATAGAAACAGTCATTTTCGTTAAATTTTAACAACGTGAGGCGGTGACAATTAAACGTAACATAAAAATAAAATAAAAAAGTAAATGGTAAAAATCAAGAAATCACATGGTCATATTTTTTTTCAAATAATCACATCTCACTTTTAACATCACAAAAAATCTGAAAGCAGGCTGACAAGACCATTGACTGAGGACCCACTAAACCAGACCGCAGAACAGTCCCAAGTACTCTCTCCGCTTGTAACCCACCAAGAAGCGGCAGTTGCAAGTTGCAATGCAAGAGGCTATTTGTACAACCCTACTCTGGTACTCTACTAATCTATGTCTTGTCTACCACTCTCACCTTACATGTTTTTGATACGCATCTACTCACCCGGTAGTCACTCACTGCTGTTGCTTTAACTTCTTGCGTTGTTTTATATTTTCACCATCCAATTAACTAATATCGCATTCACCCACCAGCTCTCTTCCATCCATTTTCTGTTTCTCTTTGTTTTGAGATAACGATTTCTTCTTTTTGAATGAATCCACAAGGTGCCCTGAGGCTCTGAATCACTTATGAGCTCGAAACTCATTTTCACTCGTTGAGCTTAAAGCTTTGATCGGTGGTGACTCTGGTCACAACAGCCATTATGTTTCATGCAACACTCAAACATAACTGAATTTTACATTCAGAAGTACCACATGATTGTTATCACATCAGTATAAGGCATTTTGCCTTTCATTCAATCAAATAGATCAAATCAAATGCATATGAAATGCG
>JANSVB020000082.1:2965452-2978732 GCA_025504935.2 Erythroxylum haughtii
TCATTGGCTTACTTTCAGACTTTCAGAAATACCCTTTCGGGTTTACTGTTCATACTTTTACTAACTATTCAAGCATAGGAAAGTAATAAGCCCCCATTGTTTTTATGCTGAGATAAGTCCAGCGCCTGTATAGATTGTATCTATTCAATTTAGTATCAACATAGAATCTAAGTTTGAGGTTTCAATGTCAACATTTGAGAAATAGTTTTTTATTTTGAATTTCTATATAACTGATTTTAGGAATTCATTTTATACATTTTGAATTTACTTGTAGTATAGTAACTCTGAAAGTGTGGACACACATAGTTTCAGTTTTTTTATCTAAAGTTTCTTTTGGTACTTTGTTAGCCTTTTACATGAAAATGCTGTGGTATCTATGTTGATCATATGAAAAATCAACTTGAAAAGTAAACAACTTCAAGCTTATTCCAATAGTTGAGATCTTCTCATTCATGATAGTTTTAATCTAAGAAGCACAGACACAGACACAGACACGGACACGTGACACGACACCGACACGGACATGGACATGGACACAGGGACATGCCAACTTCTAAAATTTTGTGGACACAGACACGGCATATATATATATATGCTAAGAAAAAAATTCAAAATTCATAATATGATATATATTGATTGATGTATTTCAAGACTTCAAATATCTTGATAGTTCATACATATTTGGTACTTTATAAGCTCTTCTAAAAAAAAATGGAGTATATATTCCATTAAGTCGTGTCCGAGCGATCTCCAGACGTGTCTAAGCTGTGTTAGAGCCGAAAAAAATTATTTTTTTAATTCCAACACATACGGACATGTGTCGGGCACGTGTTCACCGCGTGTCAGTGGGTGTTCGACACGGACACGTGTCCATAGGTTTTAATCAGTGGCTTCTGCAGAGCTCCATATTCTTAGTAACTGACTTTGGGGTTGTGCTAAGCTTGGACTTATTTTCAGTTTTTCTGAAACTTATTGATTAGGTGGCATTGCTGTTAGTGGATTGCTTACAGAAAAGAAGAGACCTTTATGGTTTTATGCATAGATAGAGTAGATCTAAATTATTATCATTACAATCTTCAATATTATCATTACACGATGAAAATATGTTTTAGCTGGTTAATGCAAATGAACTACGTCGTGCACTGTACAGGCTGAAGCTGCCATTGCATCGAAAATTTTGTCCTCAAAATGCAATGATAATGTGCTGAAGGTATCATTGTTTCTTTCTGTCTGTAATTGTTATTGGCTTATATAGAGGAAAAAATTAAGAAATCAACAAGTCTAATATGGAATTTGTTTCTTCTTTTTCGAGTTGCCAAATTTAGAAACTTGCTCGTTGCCTAGCATTACTTCCTAAATCAAAAGGTGATGAGGATAGCTGGCTCTTAATGATGCGAAAGATTTTATTGATGGTCAATGGTTATCTTACTGAAATCTTCCATGGTATAGAAGAAGGTATGTTTCATACCATTTGGTTGGTGGGTCTTGATCTGAATGATTATTAATGCCAATCTTATCAACTGGCAGTAACAAAATGGGACGAAACTGTTAGATTATTGATTGCACCAGGAGAAGTTCCGCCGTTTTCCTTATGGGGCCAACAGTTGTTAGAAGAAGCCTCTGACAGGGAACGAAAGAGAAATAAGATATCCTGTGTCTCCATGTTTATGCTTAGCTGTTCAATTATGCTAACATCTTTATATCCTGTTCAGGTACTATTATTATCCTGTGGCAATTCCTAAATTCTGATCTAATTAGTAATTGCATTTGTTGTTGTTTTTTTGTTAAGAACCATGGATATGGGTGGATCTCATATCTTCTGACTTTATATTTGTTTTAATTGCAGGTAACTGTTCCTGTTCGCGCATTGTTAGCCCTTGTTGAGAGAGTGCTTATGGTCGATGGATCGGTGCCAGAGTCAATGTCACAATTTGTGATTGCATCGGAGCAGGAGTTCATTTGTTGTGAACTTCCAGTTTTGCATGATTACAGTTTGGAACTTCTTGTGGCAATTGTTAGGGGTATGCGCAGGTACTTCATACAAAATTTTACATCAATGTTACTGATTCTTTAAAAAGGTAAAATATCACTTTCATATTCTTTGGGAAACAGATTACCCATGAATGGATTTTGTTGATAAATTTCATGAATAAAATCTTAGAGCTTCATAAGATAGAAGGAAAGGGTTGATATATTCATTTGTGCCCAATACCTCTCAAGATAACCATCTGATTTTTTGGTCTGAATCACCAATTTTTCAAGATAACCATCTGATTTTTTGGTCTGAATCACCAATTTATTTCCAATTGTCTTTTATTTTATTCCACAGCAAGAACTAAACCATTTATTTCGTTTTCTTTGACAAGGGAACTAAACCATTTTCAAGAGTGACAGTTTTGTAGACCTCATTAAATAGATTTAATATTCTTTACAGGAGTTATAGCATAGAAGAACTTTTGGGGATTTTAGTTCTAAAGAACCAACAATATGCTGTTCTTCATTAAACTTGAAATACTCTTATGGGTATCCAATATGACAATTCCATTCTTCATAAATGGTACATTTAATAGCATATTTTACTATAGTTTTCTCTTCCTAGATAGTTAATTGTAATCCATCTTGTTTATTGAATGAGAATTCTAAGGCTGTTACCTCTTTTTTAGTGACCTTATAAAGTAATCTGATTCGAGAGCCCTCTGAAATTAGATTTGTCATCTATTCACGGAAGTGAAAATCAGATGATTTTGGAGGATGCTCTTCCAAAATATTGACCTGTGTGATTTTCAAAATTTCATTTCTAAACAAACAGTCATCGTGATTTTAGTTACACGGGGCTCTGCTCAAGGATAGAGATTGTGCGTTTGTTGCATTACCTTTTCTTTTTACCCCCTCTTTAAGCATATCTAAGATTAGAATATGCAATTTCTACAGATGCAACTTCTAGGTTCATTTGTAGTCTCTGATACTTTTGGGAACATATTTTGTTGTTATATATTCTTTGCTGGATATTCTCTTCAGGTTTTTGTCTGCTAGTGGTCTATGCCATTATTTGTTGCTTGTCTTCCTTTCTTCTGTTTCTTAATTTGTCAATGAGTTCTGTTATTGAAAACATATTATGTATTATTTTCATGCAGTCAACTATTGCCACATGCAGCATATGCTGTGCGACTTGTTAAAGAGTATTTTAGGAGATGTGAAGTACCAGAACTAAGAGTAAAAGTCTATTCAATCACAAAGATGTTGCTTATATCGATGGGCGTGGGTATGTAGTCAACATGCATAGTATATTGACATTTTTTTCTGCGAAATCCTATTTAAATGTTTTTTCCTTTGATCCATAATTGCATCTAGAGTCTACCTTTTTGGCATGTATATATCCTCATCCATGTAATTGATGACGAAACAAAAAGTTCGTGCTTGGCAGCATAAATAGCTTCCCAATTGTTGTTTTGGTGATTTTGAACAGAAAGAGACTGCAACATCTTTTATATGACTCTCTATACCCATATCCTGAATAGTTGAACTTAAGGATATGAAAAGCATAATAGTACCACATATTTTCACTTTGTTAATTTTGAAACATAGAGTTTGAAGCCATATGTATCACATATGTATTTATGTGTCCATGTATAAGAAGGTTACTATGTGATTATAAACTTTTTATATAATTTTTAACACATTGAATTTATTTTTTGCACAAGTTAATAGCTAGATTTTTATCGATGCTATTCAAATAGTCTCCAAAATGTGACAAACTAAGGTAGTTATGTAGATCTAGATCTCTATGCCATTACTTAGAGTAAGAAATTCAAACTTAACTAGGAAAAAACCACGTCGGAACTCCTTCAACGATTAGGACTCCTAGACATTGATTTTGGTCAAGTAGTTTAAATATATGTATTGTTCTATGAGATACCAGCGTTAAAAAGATTATAATAAAATGTATGATTCCTGCAAATGATGTAAACAGCATTGCATGTTACTCAGAATGCATGTGAACTCTGCTTGTTTACATCTTGTTAGTCCTTTCTCATGGTGAGGTATATTAAATGAAGTACTGTGAAATTTTGGTTCTCTTGGAGTGTCATGACTTTGTCAACGTTCAAAATGTGATCCTAATGGTCAAACTGATAGGGTTTGTTCAGTTTGGTGATGCTTTTGGCATGAATTCAATTTATGTGTCTAACCAGATATCCAAATTAACTAATCAGTGTGACAGATTCAAAATCAAATGTTGTATTTGAAAGTCTTGAACTACAATGCTTATCTTTTGTTGATTTGTTTGGATATGTCCGCATTATTAAATATCATCCACATTACTAGAATAAGGAAACTTCCATAATTTAAAAATGTTTTCATTATCTGAAGCCGCATAGAAATATTTCCTGAATTCTGCCTGAATTGGTTGCAGTAAGACCCTCTCAAAAGCATTGATACATTGGGCACTAAATGCTTTTGTCCCAAGTTCTCATTTGGAGCATTCTACCCTTGTTTTCAATTTGGAGCAGGTCTTATTAACATGTATAATCTAATTGGAATTTTTTTTTTTTTGCTGCTGATAGCTAATTCTTAATCTTATCCTGACCAGGGATTGCAATATATCTTGCACAGGAAGTTGTCAACAATTCACTTGTTGATTTAATTGCTATGGATATGTCCTCTCATGCCCACTTAAATGTCTCTTCTGAAGCCTTCTTACACTCTTGCCAAAGAAAAAGGAAGCACAGTGCCACTGGATCTTTTGAGCAGCAGGATATAATTGGTTCAGAAGTAGAAGGCCAGAAAAATTCTCCATCAACTCAGATTTCTGTGAAGATAGCTGCACTCGAGGCATTGGAAGCACTTTTGACTGTGGTATGTGTACTGTATTAATATCAGCTACCTTATTGTTTATAGGTGTGATTCCTATCTCTTATTATTTAAATCTATTTATGTGCGTACTGAGTGGAAGACATGGTTCCTGTTTTACACCCAGCATGTTTAGTTAATGATCTCAGAGACATTTTCATGACAATCAATCACATAGGTCTGTATAGCAAGCGTTTGATAATAATATTTTAGGCACAATTTCCTCTTTTATTCATATTATTGTGGAAAAATATATAGTTACCAGACTTGTCTCTAAATTCTTTTATTGGTGTGTTATCAAAGTGTCTTGGTGCCTAATCTGTTAAGGGGCCGCAAATGGGATCTCATCACAGGTCGGTTAGCAGGAGAATCTTCTTGATTTCCCTTACTTTTCCCATTCTCGGAGGACCCTAGTTTTGAAAGCTTTAGTGGTGATTTGTAACAGATCACCAGCTCCCCACTATATGTTTCTTGACTGAAATTATTGATGATTTTATTGAATATGATCGTCCCCTTTAAACAGACAAGGATCCTAACTACAAAAAGGTAAGAATACTTATTTAGGAATAAGAATCCTTATTTAGGAAAACTACCTAGCAAAAGAGTTGTAGGAAATAATAATTTTACTTCCAAATTAATAGAAAAATGTTAAAATAGAAATCCAAAAGTTTAGTTATGAAACAGGAAAGCTGAAATTTTTTGATTGTGGCTCCCCATACTACTGCTGTTTGCGCTTGTATTTCTTTCCAATAAAAGCATTCACAACATAACCCATTTGCTGTCTTCCTGTTTACCAGGAGCAAAGAAAATGTCAACTTTTAAGAACACTTAGCCCTATCATTTAAACCTTTGATAATAATATATAGATTAAGAATCATTAATTATACATTTGTTCAAGTTCTTCATCAAGTGCTTATATGATGTGTGGATATTTAAAAAAAAAATGATGTTATGATGTATAATCTATAGATCTTGATTCTTTTTGTACCATATTATTTGTGCTTAATCTGTTTTTCGGCAATTCCTTCCTTTAGTTTGCATCAACCACAAGATCTTTGCATGGATTGATACCCTAATTGTGCTCTTTTCGACAAGATTTCCCTTTTTTCCTACTCCACACATTAGAGAAGCATTACAGAATGTTGCCTTGAGAACCTAGCCATGTTTTGATGATATTTCATGAAAATTTCTTCTTCAAGATTTCTCTTTCTTTTCTTTTATACTTGAGATGTGCCTGTTATGCACTGATATTTCCCTTCATCCTTGGCATTTGTTTTTTTAACTGTTAAAAAAATATAGGATTGGGGAAATTTTACTAGGCTGTACTCGATGCCAACCTCGTTACTTTTGAATATTATCTTAAATGTCTAGTGCACTGACCTTGGCATCATTCAATGAATTATCCATCATTTGGTCCAAGTATACCTTTCTTTTCTCGTTGAGATATTGCTTAGAAAATGTTATGAACTTGGATTAATTCCTTTTCTGTCAGAATATGCAGGACACTAATATTTGTGTTCAAATATTTGTCAGGGTGGTGCATTTAGATCCGACTCCTGGCGGCCAAAAGTTGATTATCTTTTAATAACCATATCAGTTGATTGTTGTAAAGATGGATGGGCAAGTGAGGAAAGAAACAACTTACTCAATGGTCACACCTCGAAAGTTGCATGTTTGCAGCTGGCAGCTCTACGTGCACTCTTGGCATCCTTGCTGTCACCTTCTCATATGCGTCCTCCACATTTGGCTCAAGCTCTTGAGCTTTTCAGAAGAGGTAACTTTGGTTAAAAGAAATTTACCGATATATACACACAGATGGAGAGGGGAGGGAGATAATACTTAACTAGTATATGATTGGTAGGACAACTTTGTCTTTCAATGGTGGTTATAGTAGCTCTTTTTTTTTGAAAAGTAAAGAATTTCATCAGATTTTCCAAAAATAGGGCAAAATTACGATGGAATCATTGTTTTTCCTTACAACGGGCCAAGCCATTAGACCATTCACAATCAGTCAAATGATTTCATTACGTCATCTCACCCTAAACTATTAATGATGCAATACGTTACAGGTTCCGTCTAATCCTCATTGATGAGCTAGCATCTTCATAAACTTTTGTGAGTGTTTAATATTTCCCTGATCCAGCAGATGGTATCGTGTGTAAAATTACAATGGTAGCTCTTGATGTTGGTTTCTGGCAAACAAGTGATTCTCTTCTTTGATATGCATGGTTCATAAACACAAGGAATTTTTTCCACTACCATGTAAGATAATCAAGAGTTGATAGATTAATGGCCCATCATCAACTCAGAAACCTAATGCTATTAGATATACCAGAAAAAATGAAAGAGACACTTGCAAGCTCTGGGAGTCTTAATTTACAAAACTGTGTTTACTAGTCCTCTGTAAGTGCTTCGAAACGTGGCGGGGTGATTTTTATCAATGAAGCCATCCCATTCACATACAGCTGCATACCTCACTGTATTAAAATATGTATATATATGAAGCTTTGGTCCCTTCTGTTTGGATAATCAAATGACTTATTTTAATTCTACTATTGGACCCATTTCTGTATTTTGCCAAGTAGTTTCAGTTTTGATGCTCAAGTGTCTTAGCTTATATACTCTTTGAGGAGTTTGAATTCTGCAGGCAGACAAGAAACAGGAACCAAACTTGCTGAATTTTGTGCACATGCACTTTTAACACTGGAGGTCCTGATTCATCCACGGGCCCTTCCGGCAGACGTCCCTTCTGCCAGTACTTCCCATGCTGTTAAGGGTAGTTATCCTGTGTACTCTGACAGTCAGATGCTGAGGAAGCCATTTTCAAGTGGTATACAGGAAGAAAGACAAAATCGTTCTGATTCAGATGACGATTTATACACAAGTTGGCTAGGTAGTGGCAAGGAAGCTGAAGGGCCAATTGAAAGCTCGTGTAAAATTGTGGATATTGAGAAGCCTTCTGGAATTTTAAGATTTGATTTGGAAAAAACTATCGGTGCGGCTGAGTCAGTAGGTCAAAAGAGTCCTGGAATAAGTAGGCAGGAAGCAGCAGTAGACAGTGTAGGTGTAGAGATGGGAGCGACAGATGATAGAATATCAAATGAGGTACAAGACTTGCAAGAGACCACAGGACAGCTTCAGGAATCGGTGAACTCTGAAGTTGCCACAGATGCTGCGGTCACCAAAGATGCCATTGTTACCAAAATGGACTTAACAACGAATCAGGAACCTGGAGTACTACATTCTGTAGAAAATGAAATGCAGTCAGGCGAGTTAGGGCATGACTCATCGACAGAATCTATACCTGAGATTGTAGACGTGGATCCAGATTCTGATTCCGATTGAAAATCATGCTGAAATGATACCTATAAACATATGTATTTAAATTTTCGGAGTATGGAAACTGAAAAAGAGTGATGCGAATCTTTTTTGGCTGTATTTCCTAACATTCTTTCTCCAACATCTTAATTTTTTTTTTCCATATTGGTGGAAAGAAAGTTAATTGAGTCTGGCATAACTGAATCCTACCCTTAACGGGTTGTTTCAATGAACCTGTTCTATAATTAGATGGCAGGTGCGATTTTCCTTGCACAGAACCATTTGGACCTAACTCCTCTCAATTTATATCTGTCTGGTTTAATGTTGAACACATCGACTGTTTTGTAAGAACTAAGAAGGGCTTTGTTTTGACACATTTCATGGGGAGGAAAGAGTTAAAATTTGACTGTGTTGTAATTAAGTTAAAAGAGATGAAAATTTACTGAAGAGGCAATGAGGACATCATTTCACTGCTTAAAAGAAAAAAGAAATAGAGAGCTTGTGTGCTTTTACGACTACAGTTTAAATGACGGGCTTTAGCAAGTCAACACTGTGTAGTAAACTTTTTGCTATCTATTTATGTAAACATGCGAACATCAGAACTTTCTAACAATTTTTTCTTATTTGTTTGCGATAAACTAAATTGTCTGGTGGGGTGAGCATTGAATCTAATTGTCTCGAATAAATATGGAACGACATTGGAAACAAAATATTATGTGATCTACAGCCCATGCTCCAGTAGCAATTAAACGAAAAAACAAAGTCTGATTAATTATTTACTTATTTAACACTTGTTTTAGTCATAAAAAGAACAGTTAGTATTGTTAAACTTTATTTATCAATTTGTAATTGGATATGTTCTACTTATTAAAAATAAATTATAAAGTATTTATTCAAGTATAAAGGTATAAAGTATATATTCAAGTATAAAGGTATATTCTCTTTCAATATCCATTTTCAACGGGTTTACTTAACCAAAAGTCTAAATTATATGACCTGCATATTAACATCAAAAGACATTAATATTCCTTTAATGTATAGAGCATACTTGTATATGAGTTTAAGCCTCTTAGCTGCATTCTTCCATTTTGCTGAAAGGTGGTATATTCTTTGGTGAACTGAGGATGATAACGTACAACCCTTATCCTTGCTTCTTGCGTCCCTGTTATCCCTAACTAGTCCCATGTATGAGATCTTCATCGTATGCTCTCATTAATCTCACCCATCCTTGGTTAAAACCAGATAATTGCTTCTAATTCTTTAAGACACCAATAGAGGAGTAGAGAATCTCCTACGGTCAAGAGCTGTCAAGAACTAGAAAGACTTGCAAAATAGAAAAATTTAAGAAAATAATCCCAACCAGTATTTGCCTTTCCTCATTGTTTGAGCCGAGAAGTTCCATAATTTGAAAGACTACTCTGGTATTTAAATTCCCCACTTCCACAGCTTTTTCCTTGAATGTTTGATGGTTTCTTTCGGACCAAAGGTTATAAACAATCACAGAGAAGATAATGGAAAGAAGGTTGAGGTCGTTATTTGTGTAGTTTGAGGGGTGATTAAATCAGCTTAGGATGGGTTGAAGATTTGTCAGATTTGACAAGTGGATCTAAAAATATTCTAGACAATGCGTCCATATTATTTTTGAGTAAGTACACTCAAAGAACACATGGTCAATAGACTCATTATCCAAGAAACATAAGGAGCAGTGATTTGGGACATATGAGAAGAGAAGTTTGTCCCTCGTTTGCAACTTATTAAGGAAAGCTAGCCATAGGATGAAAGCATATCTTGGGCTAGTTCTTTTATGCCAAACTAATTTATACTAGGGGACATAAGGATTGGGAAGTCTTAAGATGGAGTAGGCCGAAGCATTTCTATATGTTTTGGAGGGACTTGCTAGCTATTCTAATAGATCAGGTCGGGAGCATTGTGGTTGATATGGTAAGGGCTCCAAGGTTCGTATAGTTTCTATTGTGGCCTCCTGCCAATTCCACACATTATTTCTGATAATCTTAGCAACTTTTGCATTCATCGGTAATTCCAATCCATTGATCACTCTGAGGGATAAGATATCCTTCAGAATATCTCTAGGATGCTAAGGGTCCTGCTATAAAAAAGTAGACATCTCATTTCCTATCTTAAATATGAATTGGTTCTTAATAAGATCCCTAACATGTAACAGCTTCCTCCAACTCCAAGAGCTATTATTACTAGGTTGTGCATTCTAAAAAGTTTTCTTTATAAGAATAATGGTATGCACCCATCTGACCCATAAAGCTTCATTATCAGTAAAAAGTACCCAAATTCTTTTTCCTATAAGCACATTATTCCACGTAGACAAGTGTTTAATGCCTAAACCACCCTCTTTTTTGGGTTGAAAAAGATCATTTCATTTAACCTTCACATTAGAGGTAGACACTACGTTCCCAGACCACAAGAAATTTCTTAATTTGGTCTCAATATCTTTAATAATAGAGGAGGGAAGAATAAGATGACTAGACCAATACAACTGAAAAGTTGAGAGTACTGAGATGACCAGTTGCAATCTACCATCATAGGAAAGATATCTATGGATCTATTTGTTTACCCTTGCATCAATTTTATCCAAAAGAGGAATGCAATCTCTTCTAAAAAGTCTACTTGGTAAAAGAGGAATCCCTAGATAACGAATAGGGAAGTGACCTCTTTAAAGACCTGCAAATTTTATTGATGGAAAAAAGTCAAAAAAATATATGTATTTTAGTATAAATTATTATGTATACTTTATAAAAACATAATTTTTGAAACGATTCGACAAATTATTAGGAGAGTATGCAATCATAGATAACAAAGACAACAAAACGTATGAAGTGTATTATAATTAGGATTTTGTTGAAATAATTTATGATATGGAATGATATTATTTAATGTGAGAAAGGGGATTCTATTCATTAGATAAATCAATGTTTCAAATGTATAATTCTAGTATTCATATCACACACAAAAATGATGTAATAAGAATAAACCAATCTTCGCAATATGTTTATGCTTCCTTTGGTGCATCCATTTTGATTAGGGTGTTAGGACATAAAGATATTTAGATAATACTATTCTAAGTAAATTGGAAGTTAAGGCTTGATATTCTCCAACCCATTCTGCTTGAAAAGAATTAATAAAATATTGGAAAAATATTTTGATCAAATGATGAAATTTAATAAATACAATGCTAACTTTAGATATAAATTTTAGAAAATAAATCCAAGTGTATTTACTATAATGATCATAAAATAAAAATATTAATAAGGAGAAGGTCCTCATAAATCTGAACAGATAAACTCTAATGGACTTTGTGTAATAAAATTGGACTTAGAAAAAGGTAACTTATAACTCATATTAATAGAATGAGCACAACTCAAATTGGAAAATTTATAGCCAACAAACTGAATTTTATTATTATGTAAAACATTGCAAGCAATGCACATAATGAGGATGTATAAGTCTTTAATGCTAGGTAGAGAGAGTGTAAGAATGAAAATGAATAGGAGAGCTTGATATATGATGGGTTTAAGTGGCATGGTGTACAACCATATTCATTATGGCTTATATGAAACTATTTTTTCGTGTGAATATCCTTAATTACAAATTGGTTAGTGAAAATTTGAATAGACATATTATTATCTTTAGTAAAAGAATAAACATAAGCAAGTTGTTGCAAGATTGAGGAACAAATAAACTATCACTCTAGTGAAAGGTACAACTAGATTGACAATAAGAAGAGCCAATATCAAAGATTAGGATTGTTTTACTATTGCAAATTTAGATTTATCAAGGCCTTAATGCTCATAACATGGTGTAAGATATTTAATATTAGGTGTAAGATGAAGTGTTGTTCCATTTTCCAAGATCCATTAATGTTTCAGTAAGGGGTTGGGTGTAGAAAAATTGGCATATGACCTAAAGGTGTATGGTTGTTGTTGATTGAACCTTGAAGTTAGACATTGTATGGCTAAATGACTATGTCTACCTCAAGTATGACATATCTAGGTTGAAAAATCAATTGATGATCCTTGAGAACCAATAGCTCCTTGATGATGAGAATATTGTGTAAATAGCCTACCTTTAAAATGGGTTGAATAGGTATTTCATCCCTGACCAACATTTTAACTACTACAACCTCCATAGGTAGAAATATGTTGTCAGGATAACTAATATTAAAGTGTTTAACCTTTGAAATTTTTTTAAAATTTAGTGCCTAGGCTTTTAAATTTTTCAATTGAGTAACCAACCTTTTATAACAATTCAATTCAAAGCGTTACTTTTTACTGACATGGCCAATAAATAGGTATCAACGTGACATTTAGTAGAAATGCCGCATCATAAAAAATAACCTTGTGAATTGAATTATTAAAGTTTTAAAAAGTTAGTTACTCTATTGAAAAATTTAAAAGCTTAGACACTAAATTGAAAAACTCTCAAAAGGTTAGACACTTTTGAATATGTTATCCCTTATGTTATTTACCACCATCATTAGACAAATTTTCTTCTTCATTTAATAGTAACCTAAACAATTAACATAAGAAATATGGTCAATTCACTATTTTAATCCATGATCAAAGGGGCAATATAACTTTCTAAGGCCATTAACTATCATATGTCTAATATCATTTTCAGTTGCCTCATGTTGTAAATTATAAGTTGATCAAACATGCCTTTATCCTATTGTATATATTATGTAACAGTCTCATTGTTCTCTTTTCTTAAACAATAAAATTTAGACGTAATTCTCCAAACTTGGGCTTGTCAACCTGATGCATAATAGGCTAAAAGCTTTTCCCAACTTGCACTTATAACTTATGGTATAAATCTTTTTGTCAAACATATAATGATCCAACTTAGCACTCATTGATTCATTTAAAACTAGGTATTAAAAAGGGGGTTAGGGTCATTTTTTATTTTTTTTGGCCGAGGTATGTTTGTGCCATCTATATGATGTGATAAATTGTAGCTATTTAGCAAAGGAAGGAGTTATGCTTGCCAAGTGACGCCCTAATACCCCCCGGGAGGATATTGCAATTACCACACACATAAAACACACTGAACACAAAGCATTTCGAAACATACAAAACACTTTATAC
>JANSVB020000082.1:3018857-3029627 GCA_025504935.2 Erythroxylum haughtii
TGATAAACTATCGGATAAACCAAATATCCACAACAATTCCTGAGCTGATCAATCTGCTCAAGACAGCTGAGCAGGCTTCTATTGAGGTTCTTCTTCCTCTTTCTTCCATCTCTAAACTATTCTCTATTGTTGGACTTCTAATCTTCATTTACAAGATATAAGTCAAGGAACATTTGACTAAAAGAAGGAGATAGCAACACTTAGTTTTCCCATAACTCCCTTTTAGTAAGAAGAAAATTCAACAAAATCTCTTACCTTATAAACATATAAGCACTGAAAGACCTTGCATGTAATTTCTTCAAAGGTATTTGAGGCGCTAATATTACTATTTATGTCTCTATGTAAGAATTAAAGCCTTTGTTTCCTTAACCAATCACTATAAATGAAGCCTCAAAATTCAATAAACTTATCACTGGCTAGGAAATCAAGAATGTCAATTTTAGCATTGTTGCTAATAAGGTGCCTCGCCTAATATCTTTAATGTATAATTCTTCCAAAAATCTTATAATCTTATTAGGGACACAATCACAGAAGTTGTTATGGAACTTTCAACAAGGTACAATGTTTAAAGAGATAAATAAGACACATATATTTGATTTCAAAATTCTTAATGCCTCGAGCTTAACTAATATAGGCCAATCTCATATTATAATATGGTGAACAAAATCATCTTTAAGCTATTGGCTTCAAGGCTCAAACTAATCATAAAAGAGGTTGTTAACCCTTGCCAAGGTACTTTCGTCCCTAGGAGAAATATTAAGGACAATATCCTCATAGCTCATGAAATTTTCAAGAATTATCATATGAAAAAAGGAATCCAAATTTATACCTTAAAGATCAAATTCTATAAAGGTTTTAACTTGGTTAGTTAGAAGTTTATGTTATGTATCTTAGAGGGTCGGGGATTTCCTTCATCATTCATAAGATGGATTAATCAATGCATCTTTACACCATTTTATGGCATTTTAATCAAAAGGAAACCAATCAAGACCTTTAAGAGAGTCAGGAGTTGAGACAAGATGATCCTTTATTCCCTTTTTTTCATAAGATAGAAATTTTAACTCGAATCATTTCTACCAATATAAACAAGCACATATTGTTTACGTTCCATTAAATATGCTTCAAGCAACATATTTTTAATATTTCATTCGAGGATGAACTTTTGCTACTTTATGATGTTAAACTTAAGTCTATTACAGTCCTAACTGAGTCCTTGAAAGAAAGAGCCCTAGCCCTCTCAATTAACCTTAGTAAAAGTTGTTTCCTTTTCTCTTCATGATTTTTAATGACAAGTGAGCAATTAGCATCTCTAATATGGTTTAACCAAATATCAATTGCTTTTTAAGTACCTAGGCATACCTTTCACCTCAAAGAAACTAAAATATACTGATTACCAACTACATGTGAACCTAATTCACAAAGAGGTTAAACAATTGGCAAATTAGGTGCTTGAATTATATTGGCAGACTTCAATTCGTCCAAGTAGTCTTTTATAATATGCATATATAATAGGCATCACGTCTTCATTTACATATTAAGCTGATAAAAAATGTTGATAAATTGATAAAGAACTTCATCTAACCAGATAAAAGAGAAAAAGCTACTGAAGTTAAAGTTAAATGGTCCAAAGTTTATACACATAAGGAAGATGGACTAAGAATCAAATCAATTAGAGTTATTAATGAAATGCTGCTAGCTAAGATGTTATGAAAGCTTCAAATAAACAAAGAATTCCTATGAGTTAAATGAATGAATAATGATTTTCTTACGGAAGAAAGTAATAGAAAGCATTTGGAAGATAAGACTTAGTATAACACTTTATATACTCTCAAACACTTGCTAACACCGAGGGATAAAATAAACAAGATCAAAATTAGAGTTTGTGATGGGAAGCTCAGAAGGTTTTGGTATGATAATTGGCATGACCTGAGACCTTTTCATAAGCTTCTACATTTCAACAATTTAAGAGCAGGCATGCTTGATAATGCAAAAGATGAAGTCAGCATTGACAATTAAGGAATGCCTAATTACAACTCCAATTATGGCATAAGACTTAATATGTTGGACAAAACACAAAAATATGAAGTTCACTAACAAACATGCATGAGAGAAGTATTTACAGCTCCTAAACTTGTACACTTTTTCTCAATTGGATCTTTAAACTATTTCCCTTTTCAGTTGAGTCCTATTTCTTTCATCTGCAACCGAACCCCAGCACGTTTTTAACTATCTTCGTTAGTTCATTTATTTATTTCAAGCCCCTACTGTACTATCACATGGCTGCCGTTACTGGACATCATCTTCTCCAGCCACCGTCACCCTTTTTCACCAAAATCAAAGCATCCAACTCTATCACCAAACTTGCATTCTCAGCAACTCATTCCAAATTACACTCCAAAGTTTTTCCCAATTTCACCCCCAGCTCTACGGTCCATTTCTGCTCTTCCTCCTCCGCCCAAACCAATCTCCCTGAGGTAATTTCTCCTTTTCGTTCTATATTTCAATTTCTTGAACGCTTCTACCTGTTAAATGTTCTGTCTTTTGTGTAGAAACCGACAGTCTTGGGTCTTCTCGACTATCTCAACGAGTCTTGGACCCAGTTTCACGCTACTGGTACTTACCTTTTCATACTCATGTTTCTATAAGTACGTGCTTCACATTTACGCTTTGAGTTTGCTGGGACGCCGGCGTTTGTTTTCATATTTAGATATTAGTGTTTTCTGTGGGTCTGCAGCTGAAGCAAAAAGACAATTGATTGGGGCGGGTTTTGAGCTGCTAAATGAGAAAGATGAATGGCAGCTTAAACCAGGTGGCCGCTACTTCTTTACTCGAAACATGTCTTCTTTGGTTGCTTTTGCCATTGGTGACATGTGAGTCAATGCACACTATCTCATCCCTATTTTTTTTTTTTTTTTTGTGGTATATATAACTCAACTTTTCTCAATCTAATTGGAAATTCATTGGAGGATTAAGAAAACAAAAGGTTCTTTTAGTTTTGTAGGTATGCTCCTGGAAATGGTTTTCATGTGATAGCTGCGCACACAGACAGCCCCTGCTTGAAACTCAAACCAAAATCTGCATCTGCCAAGTCTCAATATCTGATGGTAAATGTACAAACTTATGGAGGCGGTTTATGGCACACTTGGTTTGATAGAGACTTGAGTGTTGCAGGAAGAGTCATAATTAGAGATCGTGAAAATTCTTTTCTGCACAAGCTTGTCAAAGTTGAAAGACCTTTACTGCGTATACCATCGTTGGCCATTCATTTGGATCGGTACATCCTTCTGCCTTATCTCTTAATATTGTTGCTTATGAATTTTTAGTTGTTCCATTCCTATTTATATTAATATAAATAATCAATTAATTTGGATGGGACTCTTCTTTTGTAACATGTGCATATGTTAGAGGTGGTTTCACAAGTTTATGTTGCAATTATCTTTTATCTGAAGACTGCAAATTGTTGTTAAATATTATAGCACCAGCACCATTCCACTTAAAATATTTATTAAGAAGTAGACACCACACTTCATATAGGATAAAACCAAACCTAAATCTTGTCAAAGTCCCTTTATTTATTGGTTAAAATGGCCAGCAATATGATTCATTTAACCATTTAAAAAATAATAAATGTTTTATTCCGTTGCAAGTTTCTATTTTGAATAGAGGCGGCAAATTCAAGCATGAATTCGGAATATCAAGAAAATAACTTTTGATTAGAATATGCAAATCCATTTGTAAAGTTCCATGAGATGACAGTAAGTAGATATCAATGAAAACTAGTTCTGTAAGAGATTCATATACTGGCTTTTAACTTTTTCTTTTCTTTTCCTTTGATTTATCAGCAAAGTGAACACAGAAGGATTTAAACCCAACCTAGAGACGCACCTCATCCCATTACTTGCAACAAAGGTTCAGGAAATGTGTCCAGATCCAAATGAGAAAAATACTGCTTCTTCTTCAAAAGCAGCTCATCATTCACTACTCATGCAGGTATGTCCATTTTTCTTCAGTATCTGAGACAACTTGTGTCAAAGATACACATGGACTATGATAAATTGAGGTTGTGGAATGAGACTTGAGAGCATCCTTTCTATGCATTGTTCAATATGCACCTTTAAGGAAATTAACTTTTACAAAAGTTTCATTACAAATATCTTTTGTGATAAAAATGTTGCAAAAAATAGTTGCTTGATTTTACAAATGTTATTTTGCACTTCTGTTAATTAGAAAAAACACCAAGATAAATCAATCATGGTGCTATCATAGTCGATGACGTAATGTGCTAATTCTTGGGTGCTGGCTTACATTGCTTAGCTAAAAACTATTATGTGGACGGCAAATGGGTGGTTGCCTAACCATAAATTTGAGACAACATTCTAGTTTGTTCTTTTATCAATCGATGTACCTTTAAGAAGTCTAAAGGAGATGAAAATTGAGTAGGGGAGAAGAGAAATGATAGACTCTACAGCTCTATATAAAACAAAAAAAAATGATTTTCGATGTAAGAAAGTCTAAAGGCAGAACATGTGATCCTCAAATTAATATACATTAAAATGATTATTTAAAGTGATTAAGATCACAATGATAATGGAAATAAGGGAGAAGTCAAATAATATGCTAGTGTGTTTAATTGTTACCATAAATTGAATTTAAGATAGCAATGATGTACTAATAAGATTCGCAAATGCGATTATTTTCTTCAAAACTAATCTTGCCTTATTGCAGGTTTTGTCAGATGAATTAAGTTGCAAAATTGAAGATATAGTGAGCATTGAGTTGAATGTTTGTGATACACAACCAAGCTGCCTCGGGGGTGGAAACAACGAGTTCATATTTTCTGGAAGATTAGATAACCTTGCTTCAAGTTATTGTGCATTAAGAGCTCTTATTGATTCATGTCAATCGTCCAATGATTTGTCAAATGAACTTGCTATTCGCATGGTGGCTTTATTTGACAATGAAGAGGTAATTGCTTTCTACTTCAGTTTCTCAAGGAATGTCAAATTAACTTTTTATTCCCATTATAGTAACAGTTAAAGTAAGTTGCATTAATTTATTCCCATTATAATAACAGATAAAGTAAGTTGCATTAATTTTCTAAAAAACAATACTATGTTCCATCACATTAAAACTTAAATAATGTTTTGCTTTTTACCAAGTCCATAGAATATAAAAGGCAACTTTATAGCATATAGTGGAGGACTAATTGGTGGATACTCATGGTTTGGTTGTCCTTAGGTGGTCATAATGTACTATTTTTCAATGTTAGTTTCAAGGTTGACTTGGCATGTATTCATTAGTCCTCAATGTAGCTTTAACCACAAGTAATATGTTTATGCACTTCATTTCAACTCTTGCCAGCTCATAAATTTTATTTTCAACTACTACTATTTAGGTTGGTTCAGGTTCAGTTCAGGGTGCTGGTGCACCAACAATGTTTGAGGCTATGAGACGTATTATCAGGTGCTTAGGGCATAACAAGGTTGAAGAAGGTGCAACTGAGCGTGCTATTCAACAATCTTTTCTTGGTATATTTACCTTTCTGAGTTAGCATATTCAAGTTTAGGCCTTGATCTTTGTTTTATAGGAAGGTGGTTTTTTTTATTCACATATTTTGGTTTAGAACCAAGAATCTATTAAGAGTTTAGTTGTTTCTAATTAATCAACTATTCAATTTGCATATTGAAAATGTCTTCTGAGACCTGACATGTAGACCAACTTTATGATCAAAAAGTTGGCTCATAGAATCTTTTCTGTGTGTAGTGTCTGCAGACATGGCTCATGGAGTTCACCCAAATTTTATGGACAAGCACGAAGAGCATCATCGACCTGAAATGAGAAAGGGACTAGTTATAAAGCACAATGCCAACCAACGCTATGCTACCAGTGGAATCACTGCTTTTCTTTTTAAAGAAGTTGGCAAACTGCACAATCTTCCTACTCAGGTAATTGCATACTATTAGTAAGTTAATCCACCTTTTCCTTATTTATCATGTTTTGTTACTGGCACATTGGATGTTTTAGCTTCCATGAACAGCAATTAGTTTTACTTGAATACTCATCATACCATCATCTGTGTGCTTTGTCACATTAGTGAATAGTAGAGACTCTATGACTGAGGTGGCAAGGTTGTTAGGATGTCAAAGGTATATTTGGTGGGTCAGAAAGTAGGAAGGGGATATGCAGAGAATGTATTAAGCAGAAGTGTGAGTGAAGGAGAGTGGCGCCTCCCGAGTGCTGCCTCTGGCTGTTTTCTTCTTCTTTAATTTCTGTTTCAATGAAAGACCTGCCATTCTAACAGCTATTTTTCTCGACTCTCCTATAACGCTTCTCTATTTCTTTCTTAAATCTTATCTTTTGTTTTCTAACTTCAATCTTCTTTTTCCTGGGGGACCATACCAAATTGGTAGTAGAGCCAATTTTGAAACTTGGGCCATGCTAGTGATCTTGACTCCTATCTTAAAAATTGGATAAGGTTTTGAACGCCATCCACAAGGGCTTCCTAGCCACCGGGAAGAGCATAGCAAAATCATGTTGGGAAAAAACTCCTAACTTGGCAGCAAGTCTAGTGATGAAATCAACACGTTTAACTGAAGGATCAAATACCCGTATTCCATTCTACCATAACAGGTACGATAGGAAGTTGGAGATGCCCTATTTTTAAGGAGAGGTTGACCCCACTTCATGGGTTTTGCAGATGGAGAGATATTTCTTGGTGAAGCAGTGAAGAAAAGCAGAGAACTTGGAGGGATGGAAGAAATCTATCTTCCAACCTAACGAGAATAACAAATACCCCCAAAAGCACCTAACACTAATAAGCAACTCGATGATCAAATCACAAAACTTCATATGTTATAATAACAATTTAAATAATTATTGTAAGATAGGCAACATAGGTATAAAGGAAAACATAGTCACTCCCTAACTAACGTCAAAAGGAGCCTTATTTACACATGTGCACCTATTTACATATATGCAATTAATACCACTAAAACATGACATATATTGGTTAAAGTTTGATAGTTGATAACCGATTGATACATGACATCCTAGTAGAGTCATATCCTTAGGTTTAAAATGTCAACCCTGGATACCTATAATGATATGCACGAACCTTTTAATCATATGCACTGATATAGAGAACTCATAGACTTATATAGCGCCTCTAATGTTATAAAGTGCAAAGTTTCTCCTCTAGCCTGATTTGTAAGACACAATCATGGTTTTAGACCCTGCTTTTAGCCTACTAGCCACCTTTCAATAGCTAACCACTGTATTCATGTCACATTTTGTTATTAATAGGTGCATACCTAAAGATTACGCCTATTTGATACTAATAACCTAAAGGTTAGAAGACAACTTAAGGGATTACTTATAATGCTTTAATTTTGAGGCAACCCAAATACTCAATTCAGGGTGGTTGCAACAACCTTTATAAATGGACTAAAGCAATAACATCCTTTGAGGAACTTAATGCAAAAATTTGCCTCGAATTTTTTAGGAGGTATAGATTAAGTCACAAAAATACATAGATTTGGAGATTATTGAATGCATTGTAAGAATCCACACTAATGAGACTATCCAAAATAAGAAGATTAGAGTGTCATTGGTAAATAAAATTAAGAAGAAAAATTACAAACAAGTCATTTAAAAGATGAAAATAATGGGAGAATTAAGAAAGATCTCCTCATGTTTAACACTTCCTTTAATAAGGTTATCGACTGCATCCTTAATAATGATATAGTCAAGAAATAAAAAAGAATGATCATTATACTTACAAAGAGAGATAAAACTTACATTGTCACTTCCATCGATATATTGAACATAACACCAAGTATTGCTAAAGTTCATAAGAGTGGCCAACAAATTGGAAAATGGGGATGAATGAACCAGGGTGGAACGAAGAACAAGCCCTTTATAGAGGTTGAGAATAAGAGAAATTGATAGGGAATCACATTATACTTAAAGGTTAATCCACATGAACATCGGAGGCAAAGAAAGCACTACAAGCGGAGGGTTGCAGTAAATGACCTAATTATAACAAACTTGATAAAAGGATGAAGGTGTTTGAGATTACCTTCTAGGAAATACACAGTGGGTCTATAGTTCACCCTTAAAAAGATGTCATAGTTGTGATAATATTGATAGTCAACTCTTTGGTCAATAGATTTATGAAACATTGTGGATATATTATTTTATGATGCTTTCAAAGAGATGTGTATCACAATGGATATGCTAAAACTTATTAGCTTACTTATGCTTGGTTTTGAGGATGACCAAATATAAATTAAAAAAAATGATATCTTTGCCTATAAAATTAAGTATATGGCCAATTCTACTATAAAATGTGATAAAATTATATGTATTAAGGAGACCTACAATATATATTTCCATAATCAACAAGCATTCTCTATATGTGTCACAAGTAATCCTATCACTTTACTAATTAATAATGAAATTTTCAATTCGAAATAGAACAAATGAGATGTATGGAGACCAAAGGATGGAAAAATAATATTATTTCATATCATAAAAGAAAATAACATAACATGCATAATAAATGTAAAAGAATTAAATATCAAAGATCTAATAAAAGAAATAAAGGTGAGCTAGAAGAAGAAATCGAGCAAGTTATAATATGAAGATCTAGAGATTTTAAGACTATGCAAATTAAGGCAAGTATGGAAAAACTACCAAAGAAGAATTTAAGAAATTATTGCTCCAAGACTTGGACATTTTGTATAGAGTCCAATACATATGTTAGGGTTGCATAACAAAATATTTTCTCATAAGTTAAACTTCAACCCCCTCTTGAGGCCAATAAAAAAAGAAAAGAACCTCTGTAATAAAATGACAACAAACCATATAAGAAGTGTAAACTTTTAGATACAAGCTTTATCAGAGAAGACAATTACCTTAAGTGACTCGCTAATATGGTCATGGTTAATAAAGCAAACAAAAAGTAGAGAATATACATAAACTTTATAGATATGAAAAAGGTATACTTAAAAGATAGCTAGCCTTTGCCAAAAATAGATTAACTAGTAGATGTAACTTTAGGTCGCCTGATCTTAAATTTCATAATGCTTACTTAAAGTATAATCAGATCAACATAAATGAGACAAATGAAGCAAAGACATCTGTTACCATGCATAAGGGTTTATATTATTAAAAGTTCATGCCTTTTAGTTTAAAAAATATAGGGGTAACCGGTAGCCTATCAAAGGTTTATCAATTTAATATTTCATAAATAACCAAGTAGAAAACATGAAAGCATACATCACCAACATGACTGTGAAGATAAAGGTTAGAAGAAGCAATATTGTCAACATGGCATAATGTTTTACAACTTTGCAAAAATAAGACATGAAATTAAATCTTTAAAAATAAATATTTAGTGAGGGAGGAAACAAATTTCTTAGATTCGTGGTCACCCCTAAAGAGATAAAGGTAAATTTGTAAAAAAAATTGAGGGAATTTTCCTAATGAAAATGTCTAAAAACCTAAAAGAAGTATAAAAATTAATAAGCATGTTAAAATGCTTATTAAGGTTCCTTTTAAAATTTCTCAGTTGATACTTACCTTTATTTTAAAAAAATTTAATGCATAAGGAGTTCAAGTGGAATCTAGAATGTTAATAGGCTTTAGAATAACTAAAGGTTTAAATCAAGTGTCCATTGCTACAATCAATCTTGTAAATTAGGAACCACTATATCTCTATATAGCGATTTTGGATGTAACTGTCAGCTTTGTTTAATTAGGGAAGAAGATAATAGACAAAGCTTTAATATTATGTAAGTTGAACCCAAAATTAAACTATTTAAAGTTGGAAAAAAGCAGGAATCATTATAAAAAATTTAAGCCCTACTTTTAGGCATACACCATTAATATGTCCATATATCTTCCACTAAAAGCACCACACAAACTAGAAGTATTAAAAATAATTGTAAATTGGTCGATTGAGTTAGGGAATTCTAACATTAGGTATATCTTTTGAAGTTCCTTAAATCCATATATTATATCAATTTTGTACTTTAAATATTGACACCTTTGGAAGAACACGATAAAGATCACAATAACCTTACACCTAGTAATAAACACCTGATATGGATAATGTATGTGGATAGCAGAGAAAGAGAAAAATAGAGAAAAATGTAGCGGTGTTTGGACATACTTGAAAAAAATGAAATAATTATATAATATATAGAATGATAGACATTCAAGACATCCAATAATAATGCTTATAATTATCAAATAAAACTAATAAACAAAGTTTAATAAAAATTTAGGCAAATAAAAGAGAAGATATAGGGAAATATTGAGACGATACTAAGGGAACAAAACCATAAGGCTGATCGTCTATAAAAATAAGATTTAATAATAGTTTTGTCCTTCAAGAAATTTTTATAAAGAGTAAATAGAATCAATAACAATACAAGTCAACTAGATAGTTATTGTTGGGACCCGATCTGGGAACCGGATCCCAACCGAAAACCGAAAAGCGGAGGAAATGAAAGCGAATGGAAACGGAAATTGCGCAACGAAATTTCGAATCGGAAAACAAAACAAAAACTTAACAAAGCGGAGCCGACATCCGAGAACAAAATACAAAGGCAAAAACGATCGCATTGGAAACCTAGACTATGACATATCCGAAATCCGGTATAAATTTTTTCTTTTTTTTTCTCTTTATTCATTAATCAAATCTGATTTCCTTTTTCTTGGAAATTTCCTCTATCAAGTTCTCGAATCACACAAACTGCTTACATA
>JANSVB020000082.1:3035871-3047985 GCA_025504935.2 Erythroxylum haughtii
TTATTCCCTTATTCTAACTAACTTCCTCATGACTCACCCTCATCTAACATTTCCTAATATACCCTCCTATAAATCTAATCTCAACAGATAACATAGAGGGAAGTACTACATATTAAATATTTAGGTTAAATAGACGACATAAAATTCGAAAGAAAATGTTTAAAAGACCTATAAGAATGAGAACCTTTCTATATGAGATTCGTTATCTGTATTCTAATACGCTAAAGTTTGCTATTAAAGATCTTGTCATCGATTAGTTCTACTAGAGTCATACCAATCTTTATTATCTCCTCCAGTATTTTTTAGGCGTTCATTTTTTTCTCTTACAGTTTCAAAGTATAATCTCTTCGCATCTTCTCATTGGAGCATCTGGGTGTCTCATCTTAATATATTTGAGTCACCTAAATCTGGTCTTTCTTAATTTTTTACTAATACTAGTCACCTTTAATTTGTCTCTTACCATCACATTTCTAACTTATCTCTTCTAGTAAGATTGCACATCCACAGAACATCATCATTTTTACCACCGTTAGTTTATGATTATGTACCTGTTTCATAAGATAACACTCTGCTCCATAGAATGGCTTGCCTAATTGTTAAACGATATAATTTACCTCTAAGCTTGAGTAGTATCTTTTTGTCAGATAAAGTTTTTGATGTATTCCTCCATTTAGGTAACCTTGTTCTGATACGGTGAATTATGTTTTCATCAATCTTGTTGTTGCTTTGGATGATAGATTGTAGATACTTAAAACAATCTTTTTATAGTAAAACTTTTGAACCAATTTCTACTTCGACATTGGAAACCACCCTATGACCTGAAAAGTTATATTTTAAGTATTCAGTTTTAGTTCTGCTCAATTTAAAGCCCTTCGACTCTTACGTATCCCTATAAAAGTTTAACTTAATATTGATACTCTCTTTTGTTTCATTAATTAAAATAATATCATCAAGAAACAATATACACTAAGGCATATCTCTTTGAATATTTTTGATGAACTCATTGACGACTACTGGAAACAAAAAGGAGCTTTATGAGGAGCCTTAGAAAAATGTTTTGTATATCCTCCTATTATTCTCACTCTAATCTTCATACATTCATACAACCCCTAATAATCCGTATACAGGTCATAAGAATTTTATTTTTATTTTTGAACACCTCCACATGATTTCTCCATTTAACATATCATATGTCTTCCCTAAATCAATAAAAATCATGTGTAAGTTTTATTTTTTTTACTTGTAATATTCTATTAATCTTCTAAAGAGATATAAATCTTCTGGCGTCAATCTTTTTAGTATAAAACTAAACTTCTCTAAGATAGGAGCATTATTTCTCACTCCCCTCTCACTCACCTTCTCCTGTAACTTCATGATATGGCTAACAGTTTTGTTTCCTGCAAATTATAAGAGCAAGCAACTTATTTAAGTTTGAGTTTGAATTGATAATCTGCTTCAAACTCAGCACTAATGAGAAACAAATTTGTTAATGCTATTCAAAATCCTTAAGATTATCTCTACTAACTAATATGATCTCTTTGTCATTCATCGTATGCGAAACTTTTGAAAAAAGCATTTTCAAGCATATAATTATTTATTGGTTTACTTGTACTCAATTTCTACTAACAAACTATCAACTTTGAGAATGAGAATTTATTTCGTGGTCTTTCCCATGGGAAATGCAAATTTCCATGGTTTCATTTGTCATTCAACTGAGCTACGACAGAACAGTTGCATCCTTTTAAGTGTTAGCAATGATGCTTGGAAGTGATTTTCTCATTGCTTTACAGTTGGCATAATCTTGTTTTTTCTTGTACTGCAGCGTGAGAGAAATATGCGCGAAGGAAGATATAGAAATTGCTTACAAGCATTTCAAGGCATTCTACGAAGATTTTTCAAGGATAGACAAGAAGCTTCAAGTTGATTGAATGTACATGACATTAGTACTTTCTGAATTTTGTTAGGAAGAAACAAAGATATAGCAGAAGATTTCATTTATTTCTTCATCAATCACTAGTTGCTTTACAAGCATGTTCTGGTCGCCTGGAACAAAGATTTTTATATTCAAGGACATAAGTAGAGAATATTGATGGGCTATGCAGTGCTGACTCTTGGCATACACAAGAAATAGAGGATTATGAACTGATCATCTGTATATATTCAGAATTTGTTTGTCTCGGTGTTAGTTGAGGTCAAAATTGAGCTGGCGTCAAGCTCTATATCTGATTTTGTCTTGGATAGTTTCTGCTGCAGCTCGGAACGTAGAACCTGATTTTCTTGGTTTAGACGTTGTGCTTTCTTCCTTAGCATCTTATTTTGCTGGCTTATATATAAGTTCTGCAGATATAGCTGTGAATTTATCTTCTCCATGTTGAGCTGCTACTGTTGCCTGTAAAACACACGAACAAAAACCATAACCTTAATAGCTCACAGGGTGTATCCTAAGTCCAAAGGTAACCTTAATAGCTCACAGGGGTGGATCCTAAGTCCAAAGGAAAACTAATCTTCTACACAATATTAAAGCCATTACTAGTCCATATGTTGCCTTATGTTGATATAACTCAAAATCTGGACATGAGAGTAAAAGAAAAGATTAAGATATTGGACTAAAAATAGAGTAATAATTGGGTGAAACAAACCTGTCTCATAGGAAGAAGAATTGGAAGAAACTACGCATCCACAATACTTGTGGACACGTGTGTATATATAGAATTTAGTGAAACAAAGGGAGGATGGTTTGGGCTAAATGGATAGTTTACTAAAAAACATACGAAAGCCATCATGTCTACCTTTTTTCCTGAAGGAGTTTGATTATGTAGAAGGACTTTAACCGTTTGGGGTGCACGAGTCATCACTTCCATTCAACAGAGAGTTCACTTTTGATGGAGTTGTTAAAGCAGTGCACGTAGAAGGGATGAGAGGATAGGGGCGGCGAAGGTGCACATAAACAAGTGAAAGCGCTTTTATAAGGCATGCATGTTGCAGTTACCAACAAAAATAAAATCAGAAAATTATCTAGTAATCTTTGGCCGCTACATTGATCACATATGAACCGTATTCATCTTTTGCACTTTAAGAATAAAGCAAAACAATAGTTTTTTACAGCTCATTCTTCCTTTTCTTCGGCAAAACAACGGTAAAGAGCTACTAAATATGCATACACAACACAAAGTGATATCGGAAGACTTAATGCGGTTGGGTCAATTTCATCGCCAATTAGATAAACACAATCCCATAATAAATTAACAGTAGAAATATATTAATGGCTAAATATATTTAATATCCATATGATACATATATTAATCATTTCCTTATTCCGCCTGACCAAGGACCTCGCAAACCATGTGAGAGCTCCCAAAAGCAGACCGCCACACATCTATCCTCATTCGAACAGGCCAAGCTTAAGCAAAGTCTAGGTTCCATGATCGTGCTGTTGTCAGAAGGACGACAAGCAAATACTATGAATGAAATCAAAAATTTATGTCCAACCCTGAAAGTAAGATGTAAAACAACCTAGAGAGCAGAGAGACGAAATGAAAAGTACCTCCACTCAGCCTGAGGATATGCGTGCCCAGCTCGGGCAATCCTTTCCTGCATTTCTTTCTTCGTCATTACCGAGCAATGCTTATCTGCAATGCCATTGTGCTTCTTTATCCAACACCGTGAATGAAGAAGCTGCAAACAGAGCCGAGGCTGATGGAATGGTTCTGCACTGATGTTCATCTAATTTTTTCCACTCCAACCAACCTCAGTTCTCTATGCCTGCACCCTGCCAGTTGACATAGTAGCTGCACAAGCGTACCAATATTTGAAATCCAAGTTCCAGATGGCAGGGCACAGGCATGGCCCAAGCCCCTTACCGGGGCCGGGCTAAACCAAAACTCGCCTCAGGTTGCTGCTGATGAGACTTTACAAGACAACATTGATATTCAAAACAACAATCAATACATATCGCAATATCATGTTTTATTCTCTGAAAAAGACAGATTGGTTAATGTTTTTGGTTCAATTACAATGCCAAAATTTGAAGATTATATAATAAATTAAAAAATGTTAGAGAAAAGATCATCAGACAGTAAATTAATAGTCAAAAATAAACAAATCACTTAAGTATAACAAGAAAAAAAAAACTGAATTAATAGTCTAACAGTAAATCACTTAACAATACTGAAAAAACCCCTTCCCGTTATAGTTGATAACTCAAATTTAATGTGAAAAGAACAATAACAGCCATACCTGTGAAAAAGGTTGAACATGTTCATGAGGATGAACATAAGGTATTCCTGGTTGTTGACAAGGATACTGAGGTGAATGCAAATAAATGGCAGATGTGGATCGTGCACCAACATGATTTGGATTAAATGGTGGTATCATTGTTTCTGGATGACTAAAACCGATTCCAGAAGGTGCTGATGGTGTACCCCAGGGCCCAGGTAAATGTTGAGGACCTCGTGGTTGTTGTTCTATGGAGCTCTGTGGCCTATGGCTAGACCCAAGTTGAGGAAATTCAGTGTTGTAATTCAATGCAGGGGTGTACATGGGCTGGATGCCATAAGGACCACTACTGAACCCAAATCCAGGATCAAATCTTTGCATGTACCTGGGTAGAATTACTATGTAAGGCTAATTTCATAGGAATATAACAGCAGTTGAAGTTAATATCACTTTTCTAGCAGTTATAGCATAAGCATCCAAGAGATACTTTCAAAGTGGAACAGATGACGTAATGAACCTTATAACTGTTCACTCATTAGTGAAAAGAATTATTCTAGTAATGTTGACAGCATTCTGCAAGGCTAGAGTCTTAGATGTGCGTGCTTCTACCTAGAATGAAGAGATGCAAAAGTCACATGCACTTTTTGCTTTTTCAGCGAAGAATCAAGTAAATCAAGAACAGATTAGTTAATTTTCTTTTCTAAAATAGACATTACATTCTTCATCACATTAACATCATAGTACCTAACAAGTCTGTAAGGACAAGAAGTTGAAATTCTGATATATTAAACAAAATACAAATTAAACTTTACTCATGGATTAACATTTGGGGCGTTGCATAGGTGGGTCAATGAACCTAATCTAAAGATGCACATTGACTCAGGTACAGGCCTGCAATTAGGCATGGGCACCTAGAGCCCTTGGAGCTCATAAAGCTGTTTAAGAACACAGCGCATAGAAAAATGCTATTAAGCTCTTCCTTCCTCACAAGAAGTAACCTCCAACTTATGAGAAAAATACCAATAATGCTGTTAAAATCATAAACTAGCAATCAGGATAGCCCACATGGACAACATCAAAAAAATCCTTCGCTCCTTTTATTCTCTTCTTCAATACCTCACTGACCTTTTCTTACAGTCCTTAGATAATGTAACCATCTCCTTTTCAATTTCCTTCGGAGAATTACAACAGACAATAAGCCTTTTCATTGGGGTGTGAAGCCACCTTAAAAAGCTTTAATCCACACCAACTAAAGAATGAAGGTTATACACCTCACTAATTAGAATGGGAGTCAGCTACTCAAATTGAAGTAATCAAAAAAGCAAATCAAGAAGGAAGAAAATTTACAAAATACCTATCATAGCTCCTGTCATAATCAGGATCTTTTCGATCAACTTCACGGTCCCGAAAGATGGCCACTCGGTTGTTTGACTTCCCTCTACCAATTGGCTCCTTCTCTGTGCTAGTTCTTACTGATCGACTGCTACTTGTAGAAGGTTCAATCAGATCCCTCCCTAGAGTTATATCTGAAATTACAGAAGGAGATTTATCTTCGATCTTAGGCACACCTAACGAGACATACAGGGAACCATCTCGCAACCTTGGTTCAACATCTGGTTTCATATTAGCACCACTTCCAGAACTACTAGAGTTAAATATCCGTGCACGAGCCCTATTGTACTCCTCTTTTCTTTCCTCAACACTTTTGGAGTTATTAGACTTGAAGGAATTTGGGTTTCCACTGTTGACATGTTGAGGACGTTTCTGTGGCCTCTGCTTAATTGCAACTTTGAGAACAGCACTATCTTCTGATGGGAAACTTACAGGGATGTCTGCCAGGCGAATCAAAGGAGGTTTACATTCGGAAGTTTTGCGCACTATAATTCTAGAGCCAGAACCGTCAGCCAAATTGTTATCCAACAAAACCATAGACTGCAGTGAATAATGCTGGGCTACACGATGTGCAGCCAATCGCAGATATGAAGTAGGTAACTGTTGAAATTCTAATTGCTGTTGCATTGGATTGCGAATGAACTTTTCAACATCTTGTTCCATCCGCAGAACTGATTAAAAAAAAGCAATGGTTTAATCATATTCTTCTATCACAGAGATCATTACATTATGATCACACGCAGGCTTACATTGTCAAATTCAGATAAAGAATGTAAATCGTTTTTTTTTTAAATAAGATAATGAGAACAAGTAATCTGTTAAGAGAATTTTAAAAAAAATTAATGCTTTGAACATTGCAAGATGAAAGTCATTAATTAAGTGAACGAATGCTCTATGTAAAATATCAATACGATAAAAGATTGAAAGAATATCAATCAAGCATATCTTATAAGAAAAAAAGATAAACACCGATGCGTCTCTCCATATACAAGTTATTACATGTACCTACGTTTCCAAAATAAAGACCAAGAAGAGGGAGCCGGTTGGATTTAGCTATTCATATACAAATCTCCCCATCCTATTGGCTCATTACAACAAAACTCTAGAAGGCAGTCCATAAGCTATGTCTCACGTGTAAAACATAACCAAGATTATGCATTCAAAAGCATCGTAAACCACTTAAGTATCAGCACGGTCACCCTCAACTTCAACATTGCAAATAATCAAAAACAAGAAATCAACAACCTATACCGCGACCAAATATAGTCGAAATTGTCCCAAGAACTTACTCGAAAGGCGTTCGCGAGGGTTCTGCAAGGCCTCACGAAGGAACTGATCCACCAGATCGAGAACATCGTCCGACACTTGGCTACCGCTACCGGAAGAACCCGACATCGACTGACCCGAAAACGAAGCAGCTGGTACCGCAGGAGGAGGAGAATGATTATTGGAGTCCTTCTTAAGCATCAAACGACTCATCGTGTCGTCCAAATCGGCAACCTCCCAAGACTCTGGGGCTCCGAGATCCTCCACCAAAGAGCCCTCCATGAATCAAAACGGAAAGGACTGCAAAGAAAGATAAAATTGACAGGGTAAGCGAGGGATCGCAAGCATCAAATTACAGTTCGTTTGGGTTTGGATACGGATTTCATGAGAGAATCATGCGTTCTACAAAAGAATTTGGGGTTAGGGCTCGGGAAAAGCTTTGGAACGACGATTGGGAGAAAAAGTAAGAAGGATAGGATTTGACGATATCTGATGTTGATGTATAATAAAATATAAAAGACATGCTCCAAAGGTATTCTACCAACCTTATAAATTCCTCTCCAGTACGGGATTATGTACAGACATATGCATATATGCATGTGTGTCCGATGAGTCCTTTTCCTAACGAAAACTAATATTTTAAAAATCGGACCGGACATTAAACCGGTCGAAAGAAAAATTTAAAATTTAGAGGTTTAACCGGTAGTGAACCGCTATAAAATCGGTATATAATAAATAAAAAGTAAAACTTATAAGAATAAGTAAAAATAAAATATTTTATTGAAATAAAAATACACTAATGTCTATTATTATATAATGAATTAATAATAAATAAATATGAATCTAATATAAATATTAAAATAACAATAAAAATAAAAAATGTATTTCTGAAGAAGGTTGTGTCTTATTATTATCAAAAGCTCCAAATTCTCCAGCGCTATTTAAAGATTCATAAACTACGTTTTCATCTAAAGTATTTGAATCAATTTCTTCTACTGCATTAAAATAAATTACAAATTATTAATGTATGAAATTGTTCTCAATTGTAAACTTGTAATACAATATAATTTTAACTTAAATATAATCAAAATAAGATATAAACTGACCATCGGTAGATGTTTTAAATTTGTTCGTTGTGACAAATGCATTTTCTTCATAAATTATTTTAACAAGACTTTATTAAATTTTTTGCGGTTAAAATTGAACAGTTTGTAAATGTTAGAATTCATTTAAATGCCTTAAAATATTAGAAATTAACTAGTAATTTTATGAAATATTAGTTAAATTTGCACCTTTTGCCCATAGAAGAAATATTGACCAAGATCTAGAGTTTGACATTAATACATGTATAACTAACCAGTTATGTATATTCCTTTCATATTTATTTATGATCAACCAGTATTTTGTGAAAGTATAATTCAGATAATAATTCGGAGTTTAATATGTTTATGTTTGTAAGTTTTATCAATGTAATTCAAAATGAGTATTAGTGGTGGTATTGCGTGTAACCGAAAGTAAGAGAGATAATGTTTTTCAGCTTAAATAAAATAGAGGATGTTGAGAAGAAGTATGTGACTGGAGCATTTCGTAGGTGGCAATACAATTTATATATTGTTTCTAGCAAAATTACGATATTAATGTAAGAAAATTGTATAATGCTTATAGGCACTTATATTGTATTATGTGATGATGTCATTTGGTCTTCGGTGTGATCCAAGATTTTAAAAATCGTATCAGACTATTTGGTCTGATCGAAAAAAGTTTAAACTGATTGATTTTTATATATAGAGGTTATTAGGTGAAATCGAATCGTGTTACTGTCGATTCAAATTCTGGTCAGATCGAACAGTCCGGTCTGATTTTTAAAATCTTGGTCACAACCATGCATTGAAGTCAGGAGCTGTTACTAATAACTGTGATCACAATAATAAGGTAAAAAAATTTGAGCCGTTAAATGAAACAAGCAGTTGTTTTTAATAAATGGCAAGTAAGTAAAATCCAAAATAGCAATTACAAAAACAAAAAAGAAGAAATTACGGTTGTAAGTAATAAGTCATAGGTGTGACGATGAGATAAAAGCTAAAAAATGAAAGCCATTGAATTAAAGAGATGATGGGATAGAAATGCGTAATTTTCTATCTCATTCATCCTTAATATATATATTTAATAAGTAAGTGAATTCTAAAATTATAGTTACAAAAAAAAAAAAAAAGAAGTTCAAGTGACAAGAAGATAAAAACTAAAAAATAAGAGCCATTGAATAAAAAAACGATGAGGTACTTATTATGTGTTAATAAGCAAGTACAAGCAGGAGCTCTTTACAGTAGTCACACACTGTCTCAAGAACGATGAAAGAAAATCACCGAACGAACGACACAGCGTTTTTATTAACGTAAGTCTCTTCTGTTCTGTCATGTACGCCCGGTCTTTTTCACCTCGACGGCTACAGGAACATCTCCTCTCTCTCTCTCTCTCTCTCTCCCCTCTTTGTCTCCGCCTCTCTTTCTCTGTCATACAAAAATAACGTACAAAGAATCCATGAATTTGTAAGATTATTCTCTCTTGGTAGGTTCTGGCGTTGAAATCTCGTATCTGAAGCTCACGAGCACGGTTCCAAGGTTAGGTCTTTGGTCGTTCCATTCTTTTGCAGCTTTTGAGCTTTCTATTGATGTTGTTTGTGCTTGACTGCTACATTTTTTGGTTTCTATATTTGGTGCTCACTGCATTTAGGGTTTCAATGCTGTGTTCACACTTGTTTGAAACCCTAGCTTTTGTATTTCGAGTTTCGAGCGTTATGATTGAAAAGTTATTGTTTTTTTTGTTATTTTAAAAGTTTAACTTTGATCACTTCATTTAATTGTGCTTGTTCAACGTTGGGTTATCACTAGCTCTGACTGTTTTAATTAAAGCCTCATCATAAAAATCGTTAATTAAGTCGCTTTTTCTGTAATTTGACCATGTTTTTGTCGCATTAATGCTACCAAATTTACGAAAACATTGCAGCAAATTGATTTCGGCGGGCAGTGGTGGAGTTCAATGGGTCGTGGGTTTTGCCAGATACTGGCATTTTGATTGCGAGTTTATTTTTTTAGTCTACACATATTTATAATTATGCGTATCTATTTTGGGGTCAGGTGCTGGATTTAGATTTATTTTGCATGATTTAAATGTGTCTACTTGACTGGTCCAGTTGTTTAACATGCGTCCATATTTCTATGACAGAAAGTAAGGTATTCCTTTATTGGACTCGTTGAATTTCTTTGAAATACTTGTTTGTGACAGAAAATTGATGGAACAAGTAAGGTTCTCGAACCATGAGATGACATCTTTTGTGGAGTCAAAATACCTTTCTCTTCATGCCTTATCAGTTATGTTCCAGTTCTGTCTTCCTTTGGGAACCGTTTCAAGTTTTGTCAGCGTAAATAGATTTGAAATTCGGATTATTGGTTATTTTTAAACTTCCAGAGCAAGCTTCTGAACGTTGTCTGTGTATATCACTGATCTAAGATATGCTATTTGTTAATCGGAAAAAAGTAGGGTGTTTTCTTCACTTTGTCAGAAGAGGAAGCATAATATGCACTACAAACAGTAAGCCACTTCCATAGTTGTTGCAGGTTAATTAGTACTTCTACTCATATTATACTAGCCAAATGCCCACGCAGTTGGCTGAAAAAATAAAAAAAGAAAAAATTCAGGAGAACCAGTAGTTTACTTTTAAACATAATAGCATATTAGTGATGATAATTTCTGATTTTCAATATGAGAAAACAAAATACTATGTAACTAGGATATGAACTTTTGCTTGAGAGTAAGGATTATAAGAAATAGTATGTTGGAGATGAAATATCACACTAACATTGCTTGTAGCTTTTTTATATCAACAAATTTGGTTTGAAAGATGTCTTGAAAATTTTAAAATACGTAACCTTCTTGAAATCAATGATCCAAAATTTTCAAATTATTTAACTTTTTTTTTAAGACCATTTATGACTTGGTAATTTCTTTCCCAAAGTATTTGGTGTTATTTTTTCGTATATTGGTTAATTGCAAAATCTAGTTATAGTATTTTTCCCAGGTTGTGCTTTTATGTCTATAAGACACTTGGAAGACATATGTTCAGACAGAGTAAATATGTTGCATTAATTTGCTTGGTGTTTGGTCCAACTATGACCCTTGACTGCTTGTGTTTGGTCCACCTATGACCCTTGTCATTCTTTCAATTAATTGAATGACTCAGTGTCTAAGCCATTATGCAGCATGCAGATGTAAATATTTTATGTTGCCCATTCTTGTAGTGCTGTTGTAGTTGTGCATTTTTCTTATGTGGAGCTTCTGGTCTTGGAACTAGGATGAGGATTGGTAAGGAAGAACCATCATGTATGACTGAACAAGTAAGTGTTTCAACTTTATTGAATGTTAGCTGCATGAATTCTTTAAGTTTAGTTAGTCATTCTTGTTTTCCTTTTGGGAAATTCAAGTGTCAATCTTTTTTCCATTCTTTCAATTGCTTGCTTGATTTTGTTATCCTTTTCTGTTTCTCTCTTCCTAATAACTATTATATATCTAATTGAACAGATCATTGACATAACTTCAGCAGTAAAAGAGCTACATGGGCTAAGTTCTCAGGAGCTAAACAAATTACTCAGGGACTCTGAAAATTTTACTATTCACTTCCATTCTGAGGATGGATGTGCAATAAAGGTTAGAAAATCCACTCTTATCATCACTTCTGGTTTTTGATACACCACCTCCTTTCATTCTAATTTCATCACTTTTCAGATTGATGTTGAAAAACTTGTGAGCTGTCTTCCATTGCATCTCATTGCGGTGCTGATTAAATGTGGCAGAGATGAATCAAGATTGAGACATGTATTGTGTGGGCTTCGGCTTTTGCATACCTTTTTTGACCTGGCACCACGACACACTAAACTTGAGCAGGTTAGTCTAGTTGTCATTGCCTTAGTTATTATATCGGGCTTTATAGCCCTGTAGTTTTGTATACATTAGAAGAACAAAATGTAAACTTGTCTTTTTAGATATTATCAGTTTTAGTTCTTTAATTTGTACGAATTTAGGAATGGCTATTTGGACATGCATTTTGTGTACCTTTCATTTTGTTGCAATTTGTGATGTTTAGCAAAGAAGACTTTCAACTAGTATGAAGAAAGTAAAAAGGAATAAAAGGAAATTTTGACACATTATGCAATCTGTTTAGACGTGGGATGTTAAAGATAAGGCTGA
>JANSVB020000082.1:3181818-3194133 GCA_025504935.2 Erythroxylum haughtii
CATTTTATAACTGTACCGTATCCCTTGTTGATACCGGGCTCATTTCATAACTATCCTGTATCTATTGTGGATACCATTCTTATTAATAACTAAGCACGTGACTCTTTGTGCATATTTATGATTTTTAAGCTCTTTTTCATGCTGGTCACTCCGGTCACAACTTCTTTATCTGGTCATGAATATCAATGCAATGCATCATACCATATGTCATATTTCATTACCTTTCATTCTTGTATGCTCCTATCATATGTACCCGATTCATCAGATCTAAGTCCAGCAATTCACATTCAATTGTTTACACATTTCATATTCATTTCGACATTTCACATTCAATTATTCTCACATTTCATATTTAACATACAAAACATACAAAAGCATAAATAATTGAGTTACACATCTAGGATAACTCACAATATGCTCCAGATAAGCTATTACCTTGATAACTTGGCAATGTCTGGATATTGACGATCAACTTCTGCATCTATCTTCGTACAATAAACACCTATTTAACATATTAATAAGTTGATCAATCATATTATTATTCAATCATACACATGTTTATATATACCATGTTTAGTGTATGCTCAATTGACTTTCCTGGGTATGTATCCTTAATCACAAGTCTTGATCATTCATTCATTATAGCTTGTATATATATATCTAGTTTGTAGTTAGGTTTATATCTTAATTAAACTTGATCATTCTCAATTCATCAATCTTACATTCACCAATCCTTTTCTAACATTATACATTCACGTAATTTTCCAATTCTCATTCATTTATACCTAATTCATATTGTTAATATCGTTTGAATCACATTTGCATTCATAAGAACACTTTCATTCCTTTAATAACTTATAAATTCTAGATTTAGGTACATTGATATAAAAAAATCCATTCCTTGAATTATAACATCGATCAAGAATCTAAACTTGTCAAACCCTTAACCATTTATTCCAACATCAAACTAGGTTCATTTCAAGCCCCAGTCAAGTCTAATTGCACCAAAGTAAAGCAACTTATCCTTATGTGGTTCAAATATCACACAAAACTGAAATTTTCTCACTTCCATGCATTGCACACAATCATGGGAAGGAGTTAATGTAGCTTCCATAATTGTGGGATGAGTGAACTGAAGGTTCACCATCCTTTTCCTTCAATTTTTTCTAGCTTTTAACATTTTCATACCAAATTCAAAACATCTTCATCATAGTCCATTACTTATACCTAAATTATACCTTAATTATATTTCAATTCCTCATCAACTTCATCTCTAATTCCAATTCAAAACATTTAATTGTTAGCTCATAAACAATTGTCTTTCATGAATCAAAAGCCAAAACAGAAACTTTCGCTCACTTTCATTCATGTAATCCTAGTTCTTTCCCATTTCAAGAACACTACTCTAGTATCTTTCTCTAGAATAAATTCACCTTTATTACACTTAAAATCTCAATTTAATTCATCCATAAAACAACCTATAGCCTATGATTTTCATACATCTAGAACAAACATGAAAGTATCCAATTTAAGCATCATTTTTTCCAGCACACTTCATCATCAACATCATATACAGTCCATCCTAATTCAATCATCATAAGCTTTATATTATTACATTCCATAAAGAGTAATCTTTTACTTACTTGTCTAGCTCAAATTCTAGCTTAATTCATCAAATCTCCTTAGCTCTTCATGCATGCAAAATCATCACTAATTTAAGGTAGAAATATATTGGTTTTTAGCTAGGGTAAAAGACCATAATAAGAAATAAAATATTTTGGTTCTACAGCTATCTTGTGAAGGATAAAAACATAGATTTATTGTGGCAATTGATCACAATTGAAGCAAAACTTCAAAGCTATGGAAGAGAGTGTATTTCGATATAGAGAGAAAGGAAATAAGAGAAATGAATTTAGTACACAACATTTATGCATTGACTTGACACATTAGGTGCTAGGTGTCACCTTTTCCTAACAACATTTGTCCTTAAACATACATCCCATTTGTCCACTCCATAAGCTGCTAAATGTCACCTAGTTACTAGTCCATTTGTCACTCATTCATTGCTGCTTGTCTTGTCACTTGACATTTTTCCTGGGCTAAATGTACATTTAATTCATCAATTTTACAATTATAACAATTAATTCCAGGTTACCAATTGTAATCTATGAATTCTTATCATTGGTAAACCAAAGCACAAGACATTAGAAATGTACATTCATGTCACATTCATTTTAGTTTCATATCCCCGAATTTGTCAATTGAGTGCAATTTGTCTAAATCACAATTCATGTGTATATGTTAATTTTATGCATATGAAGACAATTATAAAATCATGAAACAAATGTACTAAATTCATTCTATATGATGCCACTTATATGACTCAGTAGTCTAACTCTTTAAATCCTTCAACAATCTAAGAGACAGGATATTACATCATCTAATACTTGTACAAAGGATTATTATTTATGGAAGGGAGCTTAGTAGATGCAACAAATGGTGGGGCACTGTGTGAAAAGACTCCCATATAGGCCAAAATTTTAATCAAGCATATAGCAACAAATACTCAACAATTTGGCACTCATAACAATGTTTGCTAGGTAAATGAGGTAAACAATTCATCCATAAAACATCATTTATATGTTAGATAAATTACAAATGGGAAGGTATAAACGAAATCATATAGTATATGTACAAATGTAAACCATCCAACAAATGGGTGTCTAATTCTACAAGATGGAAACATGGAGTAGGTCAATGTTGCAGGGGGATTTTTCCTATCAATATAACCTATATTCCCAGACTTATAACCCAGGTTAGAGAGATCACCTAAACCTGAGTTATAGAGGGAACATTCAGTAGAACTACTTCGTATATAGGTCGTAAGGTGAACAACAATTTCAACATATCCTACAAGCCTCCTCCTCTACCTCAGGTACGTCATTGGAAGATATAGTTAAGTCTTTTGCAACTAACAGGATGTATAACAATTTTAGTAAGAGACTAAATCTAAATTTTAGGAGGTAAGTTTAGCATTCAAAATTTGGAGAACTAGGTAAGCCAAATTATAGTGGCCATCAACTATTTTGAAGCTTAAAGACGAGGAAAATTACCATCAGAACTTGATATAAATATAAAGAATTTTAATGCAATTACCTTGAGGAGTGGTAGGAAGTTTGAAAATATTGAGAGGACTACACAAAGGATGACTAATGAAGAAGAAATTGAGAAGGATCTTGAAGAAAAAAAGTTATATCTTCTAGTTCAAAGGTAAGTGCTGAATCCCAAATCATTGTTAATAATAACCCGTCACCTTTTCCTAACAAGTTATTAAAGTCAAAAAAGGAAGATAAGGATAAGGAGATCTGATAGATTTTTTTCGAAATGTTGAGATTAAAATACCGCTGCTAGATGCGATCAAGCAAGTGTCGAGGCATGTGAAATTAATTAAGGAATTTTGTGCCATCAAGTGGAAGTTGAGAGGTAATGAAATGAGAAGGATGGGTAAAACTGTTTCTGCATTCTTTAAAAAGAAAATACTTTATAATTGTAAGGACTTGGGCATGTTTAGCATTCTTTGTAAAATTGGTAACACTAAGATTAAATATGTCATGTTAGATTTAGAATAATCAATTAATATTATGTTTCGTTCCATGTATGCTTTTTAAATTTACGCTTAATATAGGATGTTCTTGTACAGCTGAATGAACTAATATTTCCTACAAATTTTTATATGGTAGATATGAATGGTAAAACTTCTTATAGTTTGATACCTATCTCACTAGGGATACCATTTTTTAACATAACCCAAACTAAGATCGATGTTTATAAGGGCACCCTTATAATGGAATTTAATGGGGAAAGTGACTCATTTAAATATTTTTAATACCATGAAACACCCTCAAGATGACCATTCTACTTTTGTGATTAATGTGATTAACCAGTTAGGATAAGAAGCTTTTAAATTGAGAGAAAAATTTGAAACCTTTATAAATAAGGAGAGGACTAAAGTTGCCCATAATAAGATGATATCAAAGAAAAGCACTCTTTTTGGTCAAAAAGTGCTTCTCTACTACTCTAGACTTAAAATATTTCTAGGTTAGTTACGTTCTCATTGGGTATGTCCTTTTATGGTTTCTAATATTTATCCTTATTGTAGTAAAGATTTAGAGAAAGAAAATACATAAGATATTTAAAGTGAATGGTTATCACCTAAAGCCATCTCATAAACAATTTCAAGTGAAGAAAGCGAAAATGGTGAAACCTAAAGACCAAAATTTTATCCTATGAGGAAGAAAATATGGAGTCGAGCTAACAATAACAAATAAAGGTGCAGTTTAGGAGATAACTTAAGGGGAGCTTGTTCCTTTTCCTTTCCATTTTTGCAATCATTGTTTTCATTAGATGCTCCATTTCTTACAATTAATGTTACATTAGGGAAAATGTAAGTTTTTGGTGTAGGGGAGGGGAACTTGTAGCTTATGTGTTTTTAAAGTTCTTTGTGGGTGTTTTCAAGTTCTTATAGCATGATTTAAAAAATTCTCTTTTTTTTTTACTTTTAGGATTATATAGTTATAATTAGAGAGTATAATTAACCAGAAAAATTCATGACAATCTAGGCATGTATTTTTAATCTTGTGATTGGACAACATATGCTTTCTTTAGAGGAGTAGTGATTAGTAAGAAGACATAAATTGGTGAGATTTTGATATTTTTAGGCTGACAAATTCATATCAGTCTCATTGTTTTTATTCGTATGTGATCTTCATGACATGTAGATCCTCACTTTTCCTTAACTTTCTAGTTAGGACTACATTTTATCACATGCAATAATATGGAATGATATAGGTATTCTTTGTTTTGTAAGCTACAATAGTTAAATAGCCTACCCAATGACATTATTTATCCTGTTGTTAAGCCACTTGAGATTCATTATTCTTTTATTTTTGTGTAAACCATATTACAAGCCCTTAACCTAACAAAATGTCCTACCCACCTTAAAGCTAGTGGAGAATTTGTGATTATTGATGTTTGTGAATGCACAAAAGCACAAGTGTGGGAATGTGCATCTATGCAAGTTGGTTATGGTGATGGAATTTAATTTTTCTCTCTTATCAATGAATTCCATTATTGATATAGTTTCTTTGAATTTTTGTCTTTATTGAAAACAAAAAAAAGATAAGAAAATTTAAAAATAATAAAAGAAAAGAAGTTATTGATGAGGAAAATAATTTGTTTTGCAACAGTAATTCATGTTAGTCTTTCCTCCTAAAGTTTTACAAAATGGGCGAATTGATTATGATGCAAATAAGGGAGAAGTTGTTGTGAAAGATCACTCCTTATGGTTATAATGTATTGTTCATCACTATATAGGGGATTCCTTCTAATTCCTTGTGCTTCATATAGTTTGCAGTATGAAGGCTTGAATCCAATTTTTGAAACGAAGTTTTTGTGTCCATTAAAACTTATGGTACCTAGTTTTCAGTGGACATTAATTTTTGCACTCGATACTCTATTGAGTGTTTTTTATTACTTTACTAGTTTTGATGGTTTTTGAACTGCTTAACCTAAATATTTCTCACCTTAACCTTTGGCTCCATTACAACCTTAAAAGTTCCTTTAATTTATAGTATTCATATGGATCTTTAGTGGTGGAGAACTAAAATTATATGCAAAGTTGTAGAATGTCTTGATCATGAAAAGTGTTTAAGAGTGCCTATAGATTTATTTTATTCATGAACACAACTTGTCGAAGGCTACCCTTAGATTGCTCAAATTTTTAAGAGAATGATTGTTGATTGATAATGAGTGAAAAACATTGAATGTTTAATTCTTACAATAGTTTTGAAAGTTTTTCCTATTTTCTTACGACTATCTATTCTTGAAAAGTATGGTTAAAGAGGAAGTGTTTTGTATTTTAGATTTTGATTTATAGTTTTGCTCAAGGACAGTTAAAAGCTAAGTATGGGAGAACTTGATAAGCGCTTGATTGGCTATATATTTGCTCCAGAATTCTTAGTGATTAATGTTATGTTATGCTTAAGATACTTATTTTTGTTTTACTTACAAATTGGAGGAACAAGAACCAAAATGATCTAAGAAAATATCCTTGGAGTCATTTCTATTGATGTTTGATCTTATTTCCCTTTGTGGAAACAAGAAGAAGAAGAATTAGGGTGAAAATATGACAAAGAAGGCAAGACCTGAAATTATTGTAACTTACACGGTTATATATGAGATTGTGTAAGTCACTGAAGGCATGTAAGAGTGTGAGATGCAATTCCAACCACTTCTATAATCTACATGGCCCTGTATGGACTTACATAGTCATATAAGTGGCTAAGTAGCTTACTGTGAACGAGTAAATTCACAATTCTTGTAATGTTTAGATACAATATCGTTTATAACATTTGTATAGTTGACTGTGTATTGTGACATAACCCTAATTTTTATTATAAAAGGGCATATAAGAGGCCAAATGAGGTATGAAGACTTTAGAGACACGAAAAAGGGCAAATTCTTGGATCTTTTAGAGAGCTATGAGAAACTAAATTCAATCCTTCTAGTTTAAAGGGGATATACGAGGCCGATGAACATATTTGGGCATTAATTAATCTAGTGATGTTGTTATCACTTTCATTTAGAATTGATTATGTTATTCTATGATTAATATTTTTGGATTTATGTATGACTAATTTAAACACTCCAAATAGATAATTCATATATAAACATATTGCTAAAATCTAGATTGTAATATATAATCATTGTAACTTTGATTCACTTGTAGTAAACTAATGGTTGTGCATCATTACAAATAACATAACATAGGTTAAATGACCCGAGCTTGCATGGTTGTTACATAGATTAAGATGTTTTCCTAATTTGTAATCCAGTTGTCATGTTAAATTTAGAGGGCTTATTCTAGGATGTTTGATAGCTAAATCTAATTAAAGAGCTTATTTTAATTAGATACAACCTAAGGAAAAATTGAGATTAATAGAGTTTATTGTTAATCTACGGTTAATGGTTTCAAAGATATGTACGAGAATAACATGACAATTGATTATGCACATTCGTGTGAAGGTTGAGATTGAACTGTGAATTGTATTCGAAACGCATCGTTTAATCCTAGTAATTTTGTACTGTTTAATTTGATTTACTGTCAATAGTTTAGTTTTAATTTATTGAGTTAACCAAATTCAACCAAATCCTAAAGGTAAACATACACTTTATGTGGATACAATCCTTGGTCACCTCCTCTACAAATTTAGTTGTGTAGAGTTAGGTTTTATTTTATGGTATATTTGATGCATAACATTAACTAAAAGCTGTAATGAATATAGTTTGCTGCAAGGTTGACCATACAAAAGTGAATTTAACTGAGTTAGTCAAAACCTTTAAATGATATATTTTTTCATGGCATGTATCAATCCAAGTCCATCACATTAATGATTGGTATTAGTTTACTAAGTCATGGTATTCCTATTTTATTAAAGCTATAACTTACATTTATAGTTGTGGTATTAAATATACAAATTACTTGTGTAATTTGTATTGAGGCAATGATATTCTTTTCATTTAGTCACTATATTACCATTTAAAAGTGTAGGTGTTACTTATTTGTAATGAATGATAGTATTTTTTTCTATATAAACATGGTATTAGATAAATAGAGTATTTTAGTGAAAAATGATTTCTGAGTAGAGACCATACTTTGTAGTAATTAATACAAAGAATGGTCTCTACTCAAAAATCATATTATCATTTTTCACTAAAGTTGTTTCTTATTTTAAATACATGCTGGTAACCTTCATTTATAGTGGTAGTATTGAATGTACTAATGGTTGATATAATTTTTATTGTGGCATAGAATTCTATCTATTAAGTCATTTTGTTCTCATCTTAAAGTTTAGGTTTTACTTATCCATAATGAATTATTGTATTTTTTTTTATACATAGACCTGATATTGAATGAATAGAGTACTAAAATAGTTTATATAGAGGGATGGTATGATTTATACTCAAAGATGGTATTCTCATATTTTACTAAAGTTGTTACTTATTTCAAATACATCGTGATAATTTTTGTTTATAGATTTGGTATTGAATGTGTTGAGTGCTAAATAATTTGTATTAAGGAACTACATTCTTTCCACTCAATCAATATATTCCCATTTAAAACTGTATGTTTTCCTCATCTATAATAAATGATGGTATTTTTGTACATAGATATGGTATTGAATATGTAGAGTACTAGAATAGTTTACATTAAGGTAGTTTATAGTTTGTACTAAGAGATAATATGCCTATTTTTCACTAAAGCTATTACTTATTTAAAATGTGTGGTATTCACTTATGTTTATAATAGTAGTATTGAATACAGTGAGTATTGTCATAGTTGGTGTTAAGCCATGGTACTGTTTTGATTTAGTCATTATATTCCTATTTAAAAGTGCATGTCTTGCTTACTTGCAATGAATATTATATAATACATAGTATTGTATAACCAGAGTACTAGTATAGTTTGTATTGATGAAAGGTATAACTTATACTTAGAGATCTCATTTCAATTGTAAAGATTACATTGTCCTTTTGTTTCGCGACATGGCATTTGTTGTGTGTTAGGCTAGTATATATCATTGACGTTCGAGCTTGTTCCAAGTTTAAGTAACCAAAAAAAAGAAAAAGTGGTAGCTCTCACCTAAATATATATTACTTAGTTTCTTTTGAAAACAATTCAATGTAGTTTCGTTTGGACCTTGTATATCATGTCGTAAGACCTAAATATTAGAAATACGCCAGTTTACACGTATTGGCAGTGCACGAACATCTTAGAATGCTTTATATAATTATATCAGCAAGCTTGGAACCTTTTGTTAAAACTACTGCATTCACAAATCTTAGCTTTTGAAATGGAAGTAGCTATTGCTCCACAAGAAAGCCAAGCAAGTTAATATGAAGAAACGAAAAGAAAATAGTTGTAGACTAGATCAACTTAAATCGTTGATGTTTCTTTTATCTTGTTTGGCAGCGTATAAATCATAACAAAGTCTATGGACAACAAGATGTGGGCACCTCGAGTTCTGGGGAAAACAAGTGGGTGCTTGCTATTAATAGAAAGAGGAATGGGTTATGCAGTCATAAGTCAAGTTAAGGTCAAAAAAACAAGGCTGAATGTTGTCAAAAAAGAAAAAAGATACAAAAGGCTTGACTTGGAATTATGACAAAGCTCGCAGTCGTAGGAACATTGATTTGGTCAAAAGAAACATTATAGCAACAATGCTTCTAGCTGCTATATTGCCCTGGGTTTTTGTTCCAAGACAAGAAGGCAGGGTCTCCAATTCGTCTGCACACATCCACAACAACCAATATCAGTCCCCTAATACAACTTGTAACTAAACCTTCTAACTTTCATTTGAATTGAAAACAAAGAGGAAGCTTCGGTCACGAACTCACCTTGGCTTGAAAATGTAAATGAGAGTGAAAAGTATAGCCAGAAAAAAGCAGAGTCCACCAAGAGTAAGATAGGCAACTCCCAGGAAATTGTTTTTGCCACCAACCCAACTGGTTGTTGAAAGAATCAAACTTTTCTTGCCATCAAACCCGTAGGTGTTATAATTGTTCTGTATTTCAACTTCAATCACTTCATTCGCTTGAATAACAGTTTCTATCCTTCCATAAAGTTTTCTGAAAGTTGGAAATGCAGCTGTACGCATCCAAACAATTAGATCTTCTTGTTCACTTAGCTGTTGGAACGCAAGTTAAACCATCAAACATAACTAGATTAAATGAGAAGTTGAAATAAAAGAATAAGCACCGGATATTGGTAAGGGAAACACTTACGGGTATGCTGGAATTTAGCTTTCCACCTCCAATAATACCACCAGTCTGGAAATTTTTAGGATAGACATCAGAGCCAAACTTTTGTTCTTTGTCACTTTTCCACGCTATGTTCTTTCTGTTAACCTCTAAAGCCTTGTTCCCTATAGAAAAACTGTACGAGTCATTGAACAAACTCCAGGCTACGAGTCCACAAGGAACAATTGGCTGTCCATTCACGTTCTTTTCAGGGTCACAAGTAACTACGTCGCTCTCTCTGGACTTTGATCGCAACTGATTCTCACTTCTGCTAGTTATGTATCTGGAAACAATCTTTCGTTAGTCATTTTCTAGAAACCAATAAAGATCGTAGACTGGGAACTAGGCATTTATCTTTAGCATCGAATATAATGTTTGTAAAGTTGGTGAAGCTTGTTCGGTTTGTCTAGACTAGGAATGACAACTGGAACTCCTCCTCTACTACAACTAACCTGCGGTGGTTCTGGTAGAAGTTTTCAAGCTGGTAATATATGTAAACAGGACTTTTCATATGCTTTGGTACCTGAAACAACAACCAATAGCTGGATGCGTTGTTATTCACAAATCCCGAAAATTACCTAAAACAAAGATTTGAATTTTGTAATCTTTGCGCTAGCTGTTCCACTCAGACACAGTGAGCTGAAATTTTGCTAAATGTATACAAGTAATCCAAGAAAACTTGCAAAGAGTAATACGGACTTACAATGTATCTCCGCCTACAAGTCTTGTCTGTTTGATCGTCCTGGATGAATTGAGTAGGGCGATGGCTATATGTTCGGGGAACGCAAACTAGGTCATAACGATCTATAATCTCCACAATCTGAAGTCCCCAGGTTATTGATGTTTCCTTTACAGGTAAACATATTGATGGTAAAGAAAACAATTTGACTTACTTTATTTGACGCCAATAATGATGCAAGGCCAATGGGAATGAAAATAATGCCGACAAGCGCGAATGATGAAAGCACCTGAAATCCATGTGTGGAGTTAGAGATTCCTGAAAATTATCACGTAAGCAAAAGATGTCAAAATATCAAATTATGTAGCTTTCTATTGACAATACCAAATTCGGAGTCAGAATCGGAGGTAGCTCTTGTTGAGTGAATTTATTATCTGCATTATAGATACAGGGATACAACTTCATCAAATTGTGTTAGCCCGGTCAGATTCTTCAAGCGTATCTATTCCAAACTCAGAAGAAAGTGCATTAAAAACAAACAAAAAAAAGAGTACCGAAGTGTCCCAACAAGCGAAAAGGCAAACATAGAACAGCATTTGATAATAAAAGATCATCATTACTTAGACTAAAAAATTGTCCATCCAAGTGTAATCAAGAAGTGTAAAAGGGTAGCTATTAATTAGCATGCTTATCGTTCAAAGTTATGGACTTTGACAGCTTCTCCCTTTTTGATAATCTAGAAAATTTTCCCCTTTAAAGAGAACATCTACTGACGCCTTCACTTAAACAAATATATATACAGCAAATGGTGATCAAGAGGAAGCATATAATAAGACATAAAGAACCAACCTTTAGGTCTGTTGGAGTTATTCTTGGTAGAAGAAGAAGTTGTACCACCACCACAGACGGATGAGCTCCTTGTCCCTTTCATGTTCTTATCAATTGCTACGTTCTCAGACATCATTACAGGTTTCAAACCTCAGGGAGGAGACAACCAAAATATGAACAAGAAGAGAAATCACAAGAATAAATGAAATGCCAAAAAATGTTGTTGCTTCCTTGGACAAAGAGCACAGAATTTGTTCACCCTAATGCCAGGATCAGGGTGAAACTGGTTTTGGAAGAAAAATGTCGCCCCAAACTCATGCGGTTGATCTATCCTACATTTTACATCTTCATTTTACGTTGTTTAGCTTGCAGTTATTTCCCGGTTGGTAATTGGTATAGACACGAACACGGCCGTTCGAAAGACGTCTGGACACGACAAAAATAGAACGGGAATTATAAAAAAAAAAGAGTTTTTGGAAAGACACAATTAACAATGTGAAAGTGTGTATTTTGTCACGAAATTCAATATAATGGACGATGATAATTCATAGGCGGAGAAAATCATAATTTGTCTCTAACAGAATACGCAAATTTTCGCATATGAAATCCAAATATAAATCATGAAATTTTGTTATCATAATTCCCATTTCATATTTGGTCTTTGGTCGGGTCGACCGTGCAGGGTCCGGATCTAATCGAGACCACCTATGGGCCGATTGGTCCATTCCTACTTGCCACGTCAGGCCCAAGCCCGATCTACATTTCCTGCGGCCCGTCGGCATGGGAAAACCTTCCATGCAGAGATAAAAGTCTACGTGAAGACTTAAACCTAGCAACAAAAGCATATATAAGGTATAACTCTCAAAGAACAGGGGTACGCAATCATAACCTAGTTATTTTCTCTGCATTCGGCAGCCTCACCTTCACCAAAAGACTGACTTGAACGTCGG
>JANSVB020000082.1:3194233-3207726 GCA_025504935.2 Erythroxylum haughtii
GGTTGGTGCCGCGAGCATCACTCATTCCCATTCCAGTGTTTAAACTATGCACAAGAGGACCTACCTATCAATCCTGGAAGAACCGATTCTGCCGACCTTTGCTATGCAAGCTAAATAAGAAAAATATTGCTTTTGCCTCTTTGTGGACCTGGTTCTTGAGCAGCTATTGGTTGGTGATGATGGTGCCTTCACTCCGGGCGTGGTAGTCGTACAGTAAAGCTGTTTCTGCTATCTTTCTGCGTAGGTTGCGGGAATCTGCGTAGTTGAGGAGCGAAGTGTTCTCGAGGTTGGAGGGTTGTGGGGGACCATTCACCTTAGCAATGACTGTCGAAGGTTTTTTATAAACTCGTGTGCTGTGTGGGCAATCATTAAGCACTCCGCTTTAGGCTGCAAACATCATTACAGACACCACAATGTGTTAATGACTTCATCATTGCATGTTTAGTAATGCATGGATTTGTATTAAACACGCATGATATGATATCCTTCTCAGTCATGTCTTCACTTCTTTTATTAATGTTAAAACAGTACTCTTAGATGCTGTTGTTGATCTGTTTAGACAAAAATGTCTACATAAGGGATAAACCGTTTATTTCAGCTCGCAAGCATTTCCGGTGCATTTTCCTAACCAAAAACATGGCTTCTCTGTTACCTCTCAGTATTTGGTTGTAATAGATACCTACGATAGACTTTCCGGGACTTCATCTTAGACACCCTTCTCAAGATTGGTATCCCGGACTCTTTGACTAATTTGATTATGAAGTGCTTTTCTTCAGTTTCTATGCAAGTAAACTGGCAAGGGAAGCTAAGTGACTCATTTTCTCCTACTAGAAGCATTCGACAGGGCACTCTGATATTGCCTTATTTTTCCGTTCTGTGTATGGAAAGTCTGGGCCACCTAATTAACGATTCTGTCTCTAACGAACGTAGGAAACCGATCAAATTAAGTAGAGGTGGATCGCATTTATCTCACTTATTTTTCGCTGATGACCTCATTCTGTTTGCGGAAGCGGACATTGAACAGGTGAAAGAAATACATGAAACTTTAAGCACCTTTTGTACAGCTTCCGGTCAAAGGGTCAGTCAAGAAAAGTCTCGATGCTTTTTCTCTAGGAATATCTTGACCACTCAGGCGCATTACCTATTTAGTCAAACTAACAATTTAGGGCGATACCTCGAAGTGCCTCTCTTACACGAGCGAATTAGTAAACGATCCTACTAGCATATTCTAGATAAGGTTCAACAAAGGATGACAAATCTTTTATCGCTTGCAGGGAAAATAACGCTGACTCAGTCTATCATAGCAGCGCTACCTACCTATACAATGCAGACGGTGCATCTGCCGCGTCAGCTTTGTGATGCTCTGGAGAAAATCATGCGACAATTTCTATAGGGCACAACCCCTGACAACAAGAAGACAAGCTTGGTCGATTGGGACACTGTGTGCTTTCCTAAAACACTGGGGGGACTTAGAATTCGCAAAATAAGGGAAATCAATGATGCCTTACTTGCAAAGCTAGGATGGTCAATAGTTTCTAAGCCAAGTGCATTATGGGTTCAAATTTTCTCGGCTAAGTATAATTTTGATGCTAACAATTTTCCTACTTTTTTGATGCAACAGGAGAATCGATGATCCGGAGGAGTATCAAAGCAACTTGACATCAAATTCGACAAGGCATGAAATAGATGATTTGTGATGGCTCTAGAACGAGATTCTGGCTCGATCCGTAGGTTGAAGACTGGGGACCTCTTATCTCTCATGCAGTAACCCCAATTTCACCAGACATTATTGAACATCGGGTTCGTCAATTTACAAACATAGCTGGTAACTGGTATTGAGAAGCCTTCCAACACTTGCTCTCGTCTTCGATGTGCATGGCTATAGCAGGTATCCTTCTGCCAAAGCACTATTTAGGGCCGGATAAGTTTATTTGGGGCCGAACGGATAACGAACAATTTACTACTACATCAACTTACTCCATGATATTGAACCATAAAGAAGTTTCGACCAACGCAGCTTGGAGGTCTATATGGCAGTGGCAGGGCCCGCAATGAATCTGAGCATTTCTTTGACTCCTCCTACGATAAACCCCTCACGAATCAACAGAGGGTATACAAAAAATTCACTTTGGATGCTGCTTGCTACTACTGCCACCTCGAGGGATCCTCTCTTCATGTAGTGCGGGACTGTCCCAAAGCTCGTAACTTATAAAATAGGTTCCCCACTCAGGTAATCTCGACAGAGATTTTTACGATGAACAACAAGGAGTGGCTCATAATGAATCTTCACGCACAACCGATCGACATCCGACCAATCAGAACTGCCCGGGCTGTCCCATGACCGAGCTACACTTCTATGCTCAACCGATCGCCTCAATCACGGGTCGTCCTAGGTACAAGCTATGAACCTCTACATACTCCTCCGACCCTTCTCTTCGCTCAGACTCGAGGAGTAGGGGGGCTTATGGTCGGGCCGTTCGTAATCATAACCTAGTTATTTTCTCTGCATTCGGCAGCCTCACCTTCACCAAAAGACTGACTTAAGCGTCGGAGGGGCTAATCGGGACACAACCCCCGATGTGCCTTCTTTGTTTTGCAGGTATCTTCACGTCGGATTCATCCCAGAAGGTAGACGACTCATGGATCCGAATGGAAACATACAGTTCAGCCAAAATCCGGCAGAACCAGTCTTGAAATTTGAAAAATGAAAGAGCTAGTTAGGGGATTGTTTGGTTGTAATTTTATTTTTCTGTTTTAGTTTTAGTTTTAGTTTTTATTTTCTATTTTTATTTTTTAAATAAAAACAAAATGTGTTTATCTGTTAACATTAAAGTAATTATATTTTCATTTTTAATGATAATGACATATAAGATAAAAATTAAAAATAAATTATTTTGAATTAATTAAATTTATTTTAATCTCTTATACAATATTTATCAATACGTTATCAATAAAATTATTTTATTTTTAAATAAATATTTTAAATTTTATTTTAAATCTATTTTAATTATTTAATCAAATTTTACTTAAAGTTTATATATTTTGAAGTTATTTTAAATTTAATTATATTTAATAATTATTATTAAATTAAATTAAATTATTATAATTTTTATTAGTAGATAATTTAAGTAATTAAATATATAATATTAAATTAAACTATTTATAAATCTTATTAATAGTTAATATATCAAATAATTAAATAATATATATTTAATTGATAATAGACTAAATTATGCAAAACAAAAACAAAAATAAAAACTACTTTTTATGATTTTCACAAAATTTGAAAACAAAAAGAAACCAAAAATAAAAACAAAAACAAAAAATTTAAAATAACCAAGTTTTTTTATTAAATTTGAAAATCAAACAGAAAATCAAAAACAAAACCAGAAACAAGCGTACCCTCAAATTTATGCTTTGACAGGTGAGATTTGGTGCTTGTTTAGCTGTCATTTAAAAAAAGATTATTTTTTAAAGAGCTTCATGCAATAGGTTGTTAACAATATAAAAATAAAAATTACTTTTAATTTAAATTATATTTTATTTTATAATAAATAATTATTTAAAATATAAATAATTATTTAAAAGCAAAGTACAATATATTAATTATTATATAATTTTAAGTCATATAAAATATAAATAAAAATATATTTAATCAAATCTTTTACGTGGGCTATAACATAAATAAAATTAATATAAAAAATAAGTATTAAAATATATATAAAAAGTTAAATAATATTATATAAATATAAATATAAACATAAAGATGTGTTTGTATATATTCTAAAAATTGTGTAAAAAATAAGAACAAAAAAATAAAAAATAAACTCATTAATTGGTCAAAAAATTTACTAAAAAATATTTTTTAAAAGAATTCTAAATTTGAATTCCTTAAAAAATTATATTTTAATTAAAAAATTTATATCTACTAAAAAATATTTCATTTTACAGCTAAATATTTATTTTTTTAAAAAAATTACGATAGAAAAAAAGCACTTATTTACTCAATAAAAGCTCTGCTCACTTTAATCCTGCAAGAAAAAACATGGGTTATTTGGAGCGACTTTGGCCGAAAACCACTCTTAAGGTACCAACTACCAACACACTTCTTACTCGGTACGGTCAAAACTTTTCCTGTATATTTTGATTTCTCATTTTTCCCGGTTTGAAGGAAAAAAAAAAAAGTAGAGCATTTTCAGATGAGGTTGTGATACTACAGGGTGTACATACAAGTGAAATCTGTACAAAAATACAATAATTTATGGCCGCTAAAATAGCTGACAGGACGACTTCCAACCAGAAAACATCAATCTAAGAGGTCAAGGTCTTCTAATGACTTCATAACAGAAGCAGCTTCAGCAATTCTAAGTGCCATCGTGGCTTTGTATGCTGCCAAATCAGCGCTCTGCATATGCAACTGAGCTCGTCTTCGTTTGCGCATGGCCAACTCCACAGACCTCTTTGCTGCAAGCTTAGCTTGTTCAATGTTTAGCAAAGCACTTGGTTCCTCCAAAGCATCTCGTTCAGTTATCACTGCAGTTGAGGAGTCAATTTCAATTATTTGGAGAAGTCATACAAACTAAGTTTGACAGACATATCTTCCAGGAAACATTTATCGCTAGAAGAAATAAAAAAAAAGAGTAGATGATCCCGAGATTAGTTTACAGAATGATCCACAAGAAAAAGTAATCAGCGCGCAGACTAAAACAGAACATCAAAGAGAATTTTACCTTGCAACAAACTCGCTTGTTTGCCCCTTCCAAACTGGCTAGATTGCCGTTTGAACGACCTCCTTTTGCGCATTACACATCTTTGAATTAGGGGAGCATTCTCAGAATGTTGGCCCTGATATTGTAATTGTGATGTTATTATGCTTTAAACAACATATAAAAATCTGTAACGTTTCATTTACATATAATGATTTATAAAAAAATACATCTTAACATTTATTCTTCTAATTCAACACAAGTAGATTTTATCTGGAAATATACATGTGTATTCTTCATGGTGCTATAAAATAAAAAGTTAAGAATGGAAACAATAGTTTGTGTGTTGCCAAAATAATTTACATTGTATATGTTGTAAAATTTGAAACTAGAGAGAGAACAGGAAAGCATAGGAGAACAAAACTAAATCCCCCAATAGAATCCACGTTAAGACGTACCAAGCCCCAACAGAAATACACACACCGACAAAGTTGCTATGCGTTATCAGATGTCTACAACATTGACAAAGCACATACCTGGAAAACCCTGAGCAATGCTCTTCGTTTCTGCTTCCGTCTTTTCATCCAATATTCGTACACAGCGAGAACAGCTTCCCTTTTACCCAACTCCGCACAAAATCTCAAGGCTGCTTCATCATCAGCTAAATCATCTGGACAGCAATACAAAGCCTTCTCAAAAGCATCAATCATTAACTCAAACTTATCCTCTGAAAGACGACCATCTTCAGCTAAAAAATCAATATTGAAATTCTTCAACCACTCCTCATCTTCTGAATCCATGTCATAGTTTGCAGCAATCTTTGACATAGCTCTTGCAACTTCATCCATATTGAGGGAAATATAAATATCTGGTCTTGTAAAGGGAACACCTCTACTTTCTTCGTAATCAAACACCTCACGCACTACTGGCACAGGGATAACTTTTGAACCAGAGGCCAGTACATTGCGATCAAAACACTCCTTATAAAGATCCTTGAAAATGAACCATTCCTGCTTCTTAGAGAACTCTAGTTTCCAATTTTCATCACCAGTCCATATGATGTCATGAGTTATCCGGTTGGCAGATGAAGGCCTCATCATTTTTTGTGCCAAATGGGTGTACCTAGTAGAACCATCTTTCTTCACCACAATAATCCATTCTCCTGAATCCGAGAGCTCTAACATCACCCTGGCCCCTTCTATCCTAAAGCATTTATCAGATTCAACAACCAAGACATCTGCCGAGCAGCAAAACATGTCCACCTGGTCCATCCCTCTAGAAGTCACCTCTTTGAGGTTTGAGGCAAAGCTGCCATGCACCGAACCCCTAAACTTGTTCCTGGATACTACCGAAGAGAAAGGGATGCCCTTTTTCCGACTGCTTATTAGATCAGAAACTAGAGTTCCATTAGCTTTGCGAACACCAAGAATGGAAGGATTCCTACCTCTCTTCCTCCTGACTGAGCTTCTCCTTTTTTGAATGCCCCGCGAACTTAGAACATTTCGGTGTTGATTGGTTCGCCCAGCCAGCTTGGATCTAAAAGCTGGGTGCAACAGCGCCTTGTTAGAGAAATTATCAACTTCATGAACAAGATTTTTAGCCTCAAAGATCTCCGTCCTCAAGGAAATGCATGATTGATCTACTTTGTTTTCAGTCATAAACTTGTGACAAGTGTCCGCGTCCAGTGAGTTATATACAGGGATGCGTAACAAAGGCCTGAAGTTAGAAACCAAGCTAAGGTGCATGTACATGAAACACGAAGGAATTGCTGAGAAGTCCACCGAAAACAACGGCATGAGGTCGCAGGTGCCAAAAAACTTGCAAATTCCGGTTGCGTGCGTAAAACATTCCTGGAAGAAACTTGTCAGAAAGAGAAGATCAACTTTTTAGTAAGTATTTAAAAAGATTCAAAACTAAAACCTTTTAAAACTCACACAAACTAGTAACACTCTTTAATAATCAAGTCGTGAATTAACTACTGAGGCCAATTTCCAAGAATTCAAAAATTCAACAATTGGTAGGGCGCTTTTCTCTATTCAGAAAACTTATCAAAGAGTGACTTGGAAAAAAGTAAAAAGAAAGGGATTTGATTTTAAATCAAGATGCATATCAGAAACCTCGGGGAATAAAAGATAAAGAGTTTTCTACTCATACAAAGAGGAAAAGAAGGAAATTTATTTCGCAAATCAACTGGAAGTAGTTATCCAAATTCTACCTAAAACAAATAAAAACAGAGCTACCCTCCTAATATAGATGAGGACTGTAACTAAAACTAGAATTCGTATTAGAAAAATAATCGTTACCCTTAAGAAACGAATGCCAGCTGAAGCAAAAGCGCCGCTAACTGCCTCAGATAATAAGAAACTCGCAAGTTGAGGGACCACGAAGCTCACTCTCCTCATGTACCTCAGAACTGAATTCAAAAAATTAGCCAATTTGCTACCGCTAGAAGCTTCAATAACGGCAAAAAACACCGGAGACGGGTGCAGAGGAATTAAATCCTTCTCCGACTCTTGGTTCTTTCTTCGCTGCCTACGTGAAAACTGAACGGCGTTCATCTTTTCGTCAAAAGCTTCCTCCTGTACCAAACCCAGGCTCTTCCTTTTTCTACTGTAAACATTACCAAATCTCTTTCTCCCATCATCCAAATGTTCTTTCGAAGTCTCAATCTTTACTTTCTTCTGATCCGGAGCTAATTGCTGTTTTATTCTAGAATCACGAGACAACCCATTTTCCATGGATTTGAAAGAGTTGTTGCTATGTTGACTCTTCTTGTTAATGGTGTAGTTGTTGTTGGCCTTCTTGGTAACGTGGTGAAACCAGTCATCGCCGTCACTAAGCCTCCGTCGTTTGTTGTCGCCCGATTCCTGCCTAAGCCTACGGCCTGACCTCAATACCCCAGCACTATCCACACCCTTCACCACCCCGAACACCCTCGTCGTCCGTCGCATACCCACGGACGGCATTTTCGCTGTCCGGTCACCGCTAAACTTAACCGTCTTGTCGATTTTCTTTAAACGCGACTCACGGGGTCTCCGATTCGACTCGTCAAGTTCGCGTGTTGAACGAATGAATTTCCGAGTAGACTCCGGTTTGGATCCCGACAACGACTGGATTTCTCTGACACACCCTCTTCTCATAACACCATTCCTAGGTGGGATTAAGTTTAAAACGACAACACGTCCCCGTGTGCCGTACAAAAATGCCGAAATTATAATCTTACCCAACTAGCTAAGCTGATTACTAAAGGCTCACAAAAAGAACCGATTGGGATTAGAACGAACCTGGAAAGTGAAACCCAAGAAAAAGCCAAACAGGAAATTTACCAAATTAAACCAAATTTTGTTAACAAAAAGAAAAAATCAGGTTCTTTTAACCTCTTTACGAAGAGATTAAAAGAGGGGATCGAAAGATTTAAAGTCAGTGGAGTAGATAGGAGGGGAGAGAGAGTTATGAATGTGTCGATGGCGGGAGGCTGTGTTGTTTTGGGGGGTTGCTAGGGTTTAGGATAAAACCACCTAAGAGAAGGTAAAAAGGATAGAGGCGGTCGATTTTATGATGAAGGGTCAGGATTGATTGGGGGGATCCGTAAGGTGGAAAGTGTAAAGGAGAGCGACAGACGGATATCTTTGGAATTGGAGAAACTACTGTTCATTGTTAAACGTTTGACGTGGTTTGGACTTGTTCAAAAATTATCCTCATAATTCATTCTTATAAGTAGATAAGATCCTTTTGGGAACCTTTCATTCAAAAATTGGTGGGTAATCTGGTGCTTGATCAAGTAACTTTGACTCATCCATTTGACTAGTATCAATCAGGAAAAAAATATTTTTTTTCAATTTCAAATGTTGGTTATATGTAATTTGATTTACCATAAATTACAGTTTTTTAATATTAAAATATTTGTTAAATTCAAATTGATATTATGATCCAAGTAAACGAATTTCTATTCTGAAACTCTATGTAAATGTTGAGCTTGTGTAGCCTCATATAATAATAATTTAAGTAACATGGCTATCCGACATAATGGAAATATCACTTAAATAGTATCATCACCATCGTTATTGACTTTTTCATAGTATTTATCCTAATAAAACTCGTTAAGTATTTCTTTTGTTTCTTCATCCAATAAAAATGTATTTAGTTATGTACAATGTTTCAAAAATTAGATTGAAAGTTAAACTAATAAAACAATAAGTTTAAGGATTAAAAAATTCGATTAGTATTAAACCGATTAAGGATTAAATAAAATTAAAGAATTTGAAATATGATTAAAAGATATTGTCTTTTTCTACTAAAGAATTTGAAGTTTAATTGGAAAAAAAGATTATTAAATACAAATTTATTTATTTATTTTAATTTATAAAAACCAACTAATTAGTTAATAAATTGATCGGTTTAGAGTTATTAATATAATTCAATTGAAAAATAAAAAATTGAGCCAAAAAGTTGACTATTTTAAAAATTTTACTACTAAATTGACCAAATCGATTTGATTTTTTAATTATACTTTGAAGATACACATAAGTTTTTTTAGTTTACAAATTTTGTAAACTCTCACCTAATTTATTTTCATTAATACACATTTTTAAATTGATTATGATTTGCTCTTTAATTTATGAATAACTATCAAATTTTATATTATTTTTCGTTGTAAGTTTGGCATGTGGGATTTTCAAATGTGCACCTATAATGGAGTATGTTAAAGGCGTATTGATTTCATTTGTTATGGATTCTAATAGTTTGATAATGCTTCAATTTAATTTCACATCTAAGGACCTCAAGTAAGGAGAGATCGAGGATTTCATACCCAAATCCTATACGAGGGCTTTAAACATTAGAAATGGAGAATGGTATTAAAAAATTAATCAATGTAATAATGAAGATCAACTATGAAATAGTGGAACTATACCTTAATAATGTTGACCATATATCTATTCTTGAAGTAAATTTAAGGAGTTGACCAAGATTCATATTAACAATTATTTCTTTTTTTAATGAAGTTAATACAATATAAGAACACAACAAGAAAATTTAATTTTAGTGACAGAAATTGCTGATAGAAGATACCAAATTTCTGTAGACAAATAAATTTAGCAACGGAAATTACAAATAAAAAGAGTCGTAAGAGAAATGATAGTTGATAAAATTTCTTAACGAAATTTCAAATTTTTAGATAAATTTTTTGACAAAATTACAATTTTGTAGCTAAAATTCCCATCAAAATTAAAACTTCCATTGAAATTTCAATTTTTTAGATAAAATTTTTGACAAAATTACAATTTTGTAGCTAAAAATTCCCATCAAAATTAAAATTTCCATTGCTAAATTTTCTAACAGAATTAAAATACCCATCGCTAAAAATTTCATTGTAATTCTATCAGAAAATTTACCTACGATACTATTTTTTCTGTCAGTAATTTTAGCTACAAAATTTCCATTGTCATGTCTCACTACAAATTCCCACCAGAATTTTCTATTGATAAATTCCCATCATAATTTTCTGTTAATAATATATTAATTTTTTTCTACATATAATTTCTCATAATAATATAATCTTGATTTATAATATAGTATAAAAATTATCCTAATTGATAATTTAGTATAAAATTATCCTGATTGATAATATAATATAAAATTATAATATACAATAATAAGTATCTTGAAAATGTATGTTATAACCACAAGTTAAGAATTCATATAAAAAAACATAAGAGTAGCAAAACATCAAATAAAATCCATTTTAAGCACAAAAATATTATAAATCTAAGCTATGTATTTGGTAAAGGGGGATGATTTGACTGTTGCGATGAGATGTTGTCCATCTCTTTCAACTCATCTATCTCATTATGGAGTTGGGCTATGTAATTCATTGACTATCATAACTAAGTTGCCAGCATCTCCATTATGCTCTCAAATTGAACGACTCTCCCATTGGATGCAGACTACCTACTAGATGCAGCTGTAATAGATGTGAAAGACTACGATTAATATGTGTTTTCAATAAAATTTAAGCCAAAAATCCTTCTACAACAGCCCCTATCACCAACTACATCAAGATATGTTTGACTCTCATCAATATTTTCAAACTGAAACTGTCGTTCAATGTTTTCTTGTATTTGCTTCTATCATTATAATTGTTTATATTAATAAGTCACAATTTTTAACTAATATTATTTATCAAATTACTATTAAAGTATAAATTTTACATACATTAAGGTGTTTGTATTGGGTGTTGACAAAGGTCACACCATCATGCTTATTAGTGTGAATGTACAAAAAAGAATTGACGTAGTGCAGGCTTCGTGCTCATATACCTTTTCTACATCAAAATAAAGTATTATAAGTGAACTATAACTTACAAAAATTTTAGCAGAGTTTCGTCTATTTTTATGATATGTATCCCCCATTAAACAAAAAAAAATTCTTAATAATACAGTCATTCAAGGCAACAGATATTTATAAAATCATCATTCTCTATAATACACATATATTTTCATTCTAAATTTCATACATCAAATTACATTGAAATATAATTGGTAGTAATTAGTACAAAAATTAGAATATATATGTAAAGTTTAGTAGGGACGTCAATTTTGACCTAGCTTGCTAGGCCCAGGTTGATCGGGTCACGAGGCCAAAAGTGGTCTGCCTAACATGGCCACAAGCAAAGCACGAGCCTGTCCAACTTGACCTATGGCCTGATTGTTATTTCAACAATGACATCATTTTTATTTTTAAAAATATATATAAGATGGGTCGGGTTGGCCCGGTTTATCAGTGGCCTGTTGGACCACAGGCTCACCTATCCCGACCCATCACTCCACGGATCAAGCCATGGGCCACCCTAGCCCTCCTGGTCCAGTCCATTAACATTCCTAAAGTTTAGATACTTAAAAGTTTCTCTGCATGCTTATGATAAGTTATAGATCATCCAATGTGTATGGGTAGACTCTCTCCCTCCGGTCCTCCCTGTTTGTTTGCAAAATTGCACTTTAAAATGGAGATTACCTTGGGTATAAGAAGGTCGTACACTATTCTTGTGTATCAAACTAACAAATTCTCTATAACATGCACAGTGGCACGATTCTTCTATACATCATAAATGACAACATCAAATTTTTAATTCCAAAAAAATATTTCTGGAAAAATAAAAAGAAAAGCATACTATAAGTACTTATAAACTATAATATTTATCTAATTAATGTATAAAATTAGATAAAATAAAAAAAGATTAAAGCATTTTTTTTTACCTCAAACTCTTGATAATAAAAATCATTTGTCTTTTGAGAGATATTCTTTCATAAACCCCTTAGGTTTTATCTTCTCCTTGAACTTGAATGGGATATTTCTAGAGCACGTTTTAGACAGAACCAACCTAATATATAAGTTATTTTATATCATTTTCAAATTAAAACGTATAACTTCAGTATAAACCTATAGTGCTATCATGTATTACAAAGTTTTAGAATTTCACTCACAGATCGTTGACAATTGTAATGTAAATTCTTACATCAACTCCCTTAACTCTAGGTTGGGGGTCACCTCCTTCATTCGCAATGTTTACCCCTGATATCTCTGTCGATATAGTTTCAAATTTTAGTCTGGGAGTAGATGTTGCGTCGATAATATCTGATGCTCTGGATGTAGTAGGGGTGCTGGATGGTGTAGCAGTAGGTAGGGAATGTGACTATACAGGGACTATAGTGTAGGAAAATGTAACATCTCATCACCGATGGGAAGGGTAAAATAGTAATTTAGAATGGTTTATGAGTGCTTAGAATTGTCTTAATATGTTCATGCATACACATACAAGTGAATAGTAAATTTTGCACATGTAAATGACTGTACATGCATTCATGACATTTCCCGGTATATTTGGACATAAATGTGATTTTTGTGAAAAGTGTGATTTTTGTGCTTGAAAATTTAATTGGAGTAGGTCTTTGTGAGTTTTGAATTTTTAGTGAATTTTAGAAAATTTTCTGGAAAATTTCGGGAAAAATTTCTAGACCGAAAAAATTGCCAAGTGGCAAACTGATTGGTTTCCGATACTGGAAATGACTGTCCAATGGCACTGAAAAAATTAGATACATGATTTTAGGATTTATTAATTTGAGCCATTGGAATTTGGAAAAATTTAGAATAGAAATTGGAGACCAAATGGACTCGTTACTAAAGTGGACCAATTGGAAGCATAAGAAATTGACATGTGCACTTGCCCCACCACATGTGTAGGCCACGAAAGTGTTAAATGAAAGACCACATTTTGGTCTTTCATTTAACCATTAACGATACTTTCCTAAATGTAACACCCCACTCCCGTATGACCCAAACCCAACATCGATGGTGATATCCGAGTCTGTGCCCTGCGAGGGTGGCGTGCTACATCACTCAGTCCAAATTCAGTATAATTTCTTTTTAAAACACAAACATACACTATGCGGAAATCAATTAACATACACAATCACTAGTAAATACAATGACCACGGGGGGCTTTTTCATAAATACAATTTAATTTAGTCCGTTGACTTTGACTTTACAAATTGACCTAATCATTTGTACAAAATTTAGAAAATACAATTTTATACAGAATTTATTAGATACTAATGTAGACGCGAACTGATCCCGACCTCTTCTCTCACTCATAAGTGGTTGCTATATGCCCGTTGCCTAACGGGGTATTCGTCTGGGTCCTGAAAATTAATTACAAATTTTGGGTGAGTTTTGCGAACTCAGTGAGTGACCATCATCGATGGCTCACCCAGTCACACAATACAAGATTCA
>JANSVB020000082.1:3277012-3304481 GCA_025504935.2 Erythroxylum haughtii
CCTTTACACATGACTAAGTCACCTCAATTTTCTCGTTAAATGTCAAATTAAAATTCACAAATCTGAGAAAAGTTCGGAGTCCAACACTAATAGATCCAGAATGCTAAAACATAATCTGATTTCATATATAGAGATTGAAAAATCCTATTTATGAATCAATCTACCATAATGGAAAAGAGTTGATTGCAATCCTAGAGATAGGATGACATAAATCTTTCAGATTAGGGTCAAACCTAATAATGAGATTCACATATTATTAGGATGACATAAATCTTCTAGATTAAGGTCAAACCTACCGGTGGGATTCATAAATTGGTAAAACAATTCTATAAACTTTAACCTAAGTTTGTGTAATGTTTAACTATTAGCATACCATTGGAATCTCCACGATCCAATAAATAAATTAAACAATTGCATAAGAAAAGGGTAATTATTTAAGATATTTTTGTGGGATTCTTAACCTAGACATTAATTTTTGATATCAATCATTTTCTAATAGATTTCTTATTTCTTTGTTCAATATTTTTGCCTACTTTATTTTATTTGTTTAGGTTTTATTTTCTTTAAATTAAAGATCACAATCAAATTCATAGACTAGGTAATAGGATAACAATAATTACTATTTTTCATTATCTTTGTGGGATGGACTTGTACTTGTCGGTAATAACTACAACTATGTCATGTACTTATGGTTAATTCAACATTGACTAACTTAGAAAAAGTCAATCATGTACACAGCAAGGATATAATGACTATAATGGTAGTTTAAGTGGAGGACCTAGCAATGAAGCTTGAAAACTTTAGTACATTGGTAAGACTAGATCAAATGATGAGTTGAATTTTGTGTTCAATAGTATAAAAGCATTAAAAGCCAAGTTAGAAACCTTGTGGATGAGCTAGTAAAACAAGTGAATTATATAGGGAGTTTTCAAAGACAAATAACTTATACAATAAGAGTTACGGTTTGAGGTGGAGGAATCATCCATATCTTTTCTAGATCAAACAAATAGGTTAGAGGAAACCTCTACATGTATTTCAATAAACTCAACAATAGGAGGAGCAATTAATCTTAGAGGAATTGACGAGTAAGTTTATAACTACATATGAAGCTCAATTATAAAATCAGATCGCTTTTATTCAAAACCTTAAAACTCAAATCGATCAATTTAACAAAATTTATAATTTAATAACCTTAAGGGGACCATTGCTTAGTGATATAATGCTAAACTCAGGGAATATGTGAAGGCAATCACCTTAAAGAATGAGAAGGATTTGGCAACATTATGATTGATGCTAACTAATAACATAGATGATGAAGAGGTAAAGAATGAAGTTGTTGAGACGAAGTGTTAGAGATAGAATCAAATGAAAGTGACACCAATATCTTCCTAGAAACTTTACCATTAAAGCTAAAAGATTTGGGGAGCTTTACTATATCCTGTAATATTAGTGACGTCTTCATAACTGAGGAATTAATGTACTTAGGTGCTAGTATTAATATGATCTTATACTATCTTAAAGAAATTAGGACTAGGAGAGCAAAAACCAAATAAGATGATAATGGAATTTGTAAATAAATTAATGAGGCATCTTAGAGGTATTAGGGATAATGTTTTGAATAAAATTGATATGTTTACACAGGCCTTTTTTGCAACAATCATTGTAATTATAAATGTTAGGAAAGGTGAATTAATTCTTAAGGTTAGGGATGAAGGGATTTTGTTCTTGATCTTATATAAGAGTAACCAATATATGGTTAATAATAAAACAAATTTAGTTCCACTATGTTTATAAGTAGATACAATGACAAAACAATATGATAAATTCCCCAAATGCTACTCATAATAGCAATTCTCCTAACTAGCAACTCAATGTTTTGTAGAAACAACTCAGGATAAGCAGGCTTCAATTTTTTTAGCAATTCCCATATAATGAATAACAATATAACTTATATTATATGTGAGGATCCAAACAAGGTAAATTATCCTAAATTGAAAGAAAAAGGGAAGTAATGATTAGATGATTTCAAGGAGATAATTTTTAGTAATAACTAGAAGAAGATATAGTAAAAAAAACTAGGCAAAGGCCCTATAAAGTTTCATTGTCATTTTCAAATGTCTTTCCAAGCATGGATTGTCAGAAGGCATAATTTTCTTACAAAAATAGGTAACAAAAGGCATAGTTTCCTTAGAAAAATAGGTAATTTATGGTTATATTTTGATAAGAAAACATGTATCGATAAGTCTTTTAGAGAATAAATTAAAATTTTATTAATATGAAAAATGGTTATGGGATGTTGGTAGGGATTGTTCAATTATTTGATGGATTTTCATGAATTAAAAAATACTAAAGATAAACTTGGCAAGCGCACTTATCGTTTTTATCTTATAGTCTAGTGAATACAAGTATTAGTAATTGTATTACTAATAACTATCATTTTATCATCTAATCTAACAAAACTAATGATTGACATAAAAAAAGTGGTTAACAAACTAAAATTACTAATATAAAATATTTAAAAACTAATAAATAAGAATGAAACAATTAAATTGATAATCAAGATCTAGATGCGGAATCTGTTATAACCTTTCTAGGCTTAAATTTATCTTAATTTAATTATTAAACCTAGTTTCTTGGATTAGTAAAGATTTCAAATTTATAACTATATTTTTTGTAAGAATTACTTTTCTATTTAATTTAATTGATTGAAATCTTTTTTAATAAAAATTTAGAGTGCATTAGCTTGTTTTATAAATTTCTTTATTTTATTTGACTCTAACCAAAATGATTTGTGTGTTCTTATCATTAGGATTGTATGTAACTCTTATTATACATGCTGCGATCTATTTATACATATGATTTTTCAATCCTTATAGATAAAATCTAAATTGTAATTAAAACGCTAGCAAAAATTGTAAAATAAAATAGCCATTCTCATAAATATTAAAATATTAAATTTCTTTAGTTGAATTTTACTAGGAATCCCATTCTTTCTCTACATAATTGCTCCTTGCTGCCTCAAATTGCTTTAATTTGGCTCTCTAATGATATTTTTTCACCAAAATAGCCCCTTTAATCTTTTTATGTCAAAACCTTAGAAACTTTATCATATAACACCAAAATGGATCCAACACAGATTCGTGTTGCACCTATGTTATTTAAACCTTTAAAATTTGTAAAAGTCACTGCCAATATGGATCAACAACACAAATTCATATGGCAATTATGTTACTTAACCATAAACTTGGATTAGATACAAATCTGTGTTGGGATTTAAGTTCAAAACCTCCATTTAAAATTATGTCAAAACCGCTCCAACTTGACTATAATCTGTTAATATTCGTTCCTTCTTTATTGGAGAGCAAAAGGAGTAAAAACAAAATATAAGCTAAACTGAGTACCAAATCCTATAAAAACCATTAAAAAACAAGAAAAACACTCTCAAAGTCATACTAAAAGCATAGTTTAATTAGAACTTATCAAATTAACCTGAGCATTTTCTTTCATCAAGCAAATTTATCTTAATAAGACATCAACCTAGGTAAGTTAGGTTTCAGGAAAATTTAATAATTCAATCAATAAGTTCAATTATAATAATTATTAGTTAAGTCATCCTATTAATCAATAGTTAGATCTTTAGACAATACACCTAACTTGTAATTTAATTTCAACCAAGTCAATAAAAAAAATTAACCATATGTAAAGTGAATATAAAAAGTGTAAAAAGTAATGTAATTTTTACAAGTATAATTGACTTAGCAAAAAAGTTATCCTAACCTTTTTACAGAAGGGTAGACATCTTATCATGAATATCTTTAATTACATAATCAGGTCACAATTTTAACTGGCTAGTAGTACTATTCATAACTTTGACCCATGACTTAGATCAAATTAAAATAGATGAACACTTTATTTATGAATTTTTTATCAATGCAAAATTAAAATGGATTCATTAACCACTCATGAAGCTAAAATAAAAATTCAAAATATTTCAACATTATTCATTTGACTCATCATTCAATCTAAGAATGATTATCAAGACTATTTAATAAGTTTCAATTAAAGTACTCATCAATAATCATATATGTTAAATAATTCAATTTATTCTTAAAACAATATAACTTCTAATAGATCAACTCATTCACCACAATATCATTGCCTAACTTCCTAAAGTTTTCACTGACTAAACTAAATGCAATTGGAATTTATAAACAAACTAAGTCTTAAAGTAATCGCCCTCTCACATTTAAGTTGTACATTATCCTAAATGTATATAATATACAAGAATATTAAAGACTAGATAATTAGGATAATTATTACTTCTTTGACAATAAAATATCACTTGACTTATCGAATTCTATCATTAATTGATCATTAAGAAATCAATATGACTCCTCAACTACTAACTTTCCTTTAGATGTACCTTTATTGCCAGCTCTTTAGCAAATGTATAAGGGTGCTTTATAATACGAGGTCTTGTATAAAGTATTTCCCTTATAACCTATAAAAATCAATCAAATTTCATCCCAAGTAAATTAATCATTATTCAATACTAGAAGACTATCAAAATACACTTATATCCATAACTCTAGTGCTTTTTTTAAACTTAAAAGACATGCAACAAACACTAACATTATGCAGAAACTTACTAAAACTATTGTTAAAGATCCCAAAAACTACTAAGCATTTAACTAATCATTAGGATTTTGGAGATTGTAGACATCTTTACTTTGCTTCAGTATGTCAATCTCCTCAAAGTTCTTCTTCTTAATTAGAGGATGATTAGCTTCCAAATATGCCACATGCTCCATTTGAATAAAGCTATCCATTTCTTCTTCTATACAAGCTTCCATAAACCATATATGGTTATTTCCTACATAGTATAAGAAGTTTTACTATCAATAACATCTATGTAAAAAGCAAGAGTCATCTTTATCAAAGGGATGTCTTTCGGATTCCACTATCTTAAAAATTATTTCCTCAATCTGTACCCTTAGGATTAGTTTCCTATTATGCACATCAATAATGGCTTCAGTAGAAACTAAGAAGGGTCGTGCTAAGATCAAAGGAACCTTTATATTATCCATCATATTCACAATTAAACAATCGATATGACAGATAAAATTTGTAAACCTTAACTAAAATATTTTATGTAGTGCCCCTATGATACTTAATTAACCCATCCATTAATTTAATACTCATCCTAGTTAACTTAGGTTTCACCCAATCTTAGTTTGTTAAACATGTACTATAGCATCAAGTTAATACTAGTAATAATTTATAGATATATTCTCAATCAGTTATTGCAATTCCTAAGAATTTTTGAAGCTGTTAGTCACACCTAATGATGTACCAATCAACTATTTGGATGGATATATCAATCCACTATGAAATGTTTTCATTTATGATCCCAAATAAAGTCCATAGTGTGGGAAATTTCTCAATAACTCCTTTTATATCTCCAAAGTATCATAGGACATCTCACCCTCTAATTGTTGAAGTGTAAAATATGTTGTTCATACTGGAGGAAAATGTTTAGCTAAACCATTCTATGTGCTAATAAATCCAACATGCATGAATTTTAACCATGACTTGGTTTTATTTCTCAATGTAAAAGAAAAGCATCCTCTGAAGCTCCATTAATCTTAAAACTATCATATATCTTTAAAAATTTTCCTATGCATGTATTTGGATCCTCATAAGAAAAGACATCAAATTGCACAAGTTATTAAACCAACTAAATCATATTAGGCTTGATCTAAAAATTGTTATCCTCCATTCTTGGCCGAATAATGTAAGATTGTTTTCCTTATAAGGGATGGCCTAGCATGATTCCTTATAGTACACTATCCTCCCTATCTTACCATTGTGTTTAGTAGTTGAAACCTTATAACTTCTAGTAGCCTTCAAATTCCTAGATTTTTCTCCCTTAATTAACCAAAGTAAATTCCTGTAGACTTTTAGATTTAGCTCAACTAGTAGTTTGGAACTACTCTTGGTTATAAACCAAAGTATCTAAATCCTAATATTTAACAAACAAACATAAGATTAAGAGAAAAAGTTCTAAAATAAATAAATGTAAAAAGAAAAAATAATTGATTATATTAATAAAAATAGTGTTCCTAATATTTGGTCCCCAAAAATGGTTTAAAAAAATTGATATATTCACGATTTGAACAATAATAAAGATTAAATTGGTAGGTGCACCTATTGTTCTTATAGTATACTTTTAGTGAACACGAGTATCATTCTTGTAGGGACTACGAGTAATAATTATATTTCTAATATCTAAACTATCAAAATGAATTATTCAAGTAAAAGAAGTGGTTAAATAAAGTAGAATTACTAATCTAAAATAACAAAATAAAGCAACAAACAAGAGCAAAATATTCAATTTATATACAAGATTTAACTATAGAATCCCCCTATAAACATTCCATGATTAAATTTATCTTGATTCAATTGTTAACCTTATTTTCTTAGAATGGTAGAAATTCTAGAGTTATAACATATTTTTCCTTAAGAATTATAACTTTGACCTTTATATTGATTGATTGAAATATCTTTTTCTAACCAAAACCCTTACATAAAATCTAAAAATTCAATCAAAATGCTAGCAAATTTTAATTCATAGATAAGAAGTAATCATGAATAATTTGTAAGGAAACTAGTGTCTTTTTTTAAATCAAAGAGTCAATCTAAATAAATTTTTTTATCTTATTTAGATCTATCACAATTTAGCTTATATTAAGATAAATAAATCAAAAATAATTAAGAAAGAATACATAATAGAAGGACATTAAATCTTGAAGTTTTTCAATTAAATCTTGATGGGAATCCCTTTCCTTCTCTCTAAATTTTCTCTTTTATGTCTTAAAATTACTCTGGTTATGCTCTTTAATGTTCTCACAATAATCCTTGTAATCTTTTTATACGAGAAAATCTAAGAAGTTTCATAACATAACACCAATATGGATTAAATAAGGATCTGTGTTACACTCATGTTATGTAAGCCCTTAAACTTCAAAAAAGTTGCTACTAATATAGGCCCCCAACATAGATTTATGTTTCAATCATGTTACATAACCATGAACATGAATTGAAAATGAATTTGTGTTAGGGATTTGTGTTATAAAACCTTCCTCTAAAATCATATCAACACCATTCTAAATTAATTCTAATTTGCCTAAATTGATTCTTTCTTTATTGGAGAGGAAAAATAAGAAATGAAAATAAAATATAAGCCAAATTGAGTATAAACTCCTATAAAAATCATCAAAACATAAGTACAATGCTATTAAAATCACGTATCATTTCAATGGCAAGATTGTTATTACTTTTGAATAAAATAAAGGTGAAGGCATTTAATCAAGATCCTCATATCAATCAATTTACTTGAAAGTTAAGCTCTGACCTAATCTATGTCTGATTTGTTTCAACTTTTTTTGTTGAAAATTTGGCTTTCTAGAAAATATCACTTTAGAATGAACTAAGGCCAATCCATGGCAATATATATCTCTCCTAGATGATCTTTGGAAACTTCAATAGCATTTTACTTCCTTTAGAGTCTAAAGGTACTAGCCTAAATATGTTGACTTTGAGTGATGATTTTAGAACTTAAATAAGTGGCAAATTTAATATTGATGGAAAATTCTTCACTTGGAATAATATACAAAAGAAGAAGATGGTTCATTATAAAAAAAAAATTAATATGGCATTAGTAAACCACTATTAAATGTGAAAATTCCCTATCAATAAGTCTATGTTTAACAACAACCTTGTTTGTCACCACAGTCTTATTAAGATCCACCGTTTAAAAAAGAGACTCATAAGAAAACCACATTAAAGTTAATAACTATTTAACCAAGATGGAGGGCTACAAGGAAGCTGTAATTAGGAATGACAATAAGCTAGGCTAGGTTAAGCTTAAGCTAGGTATAGTAATTCTAGAACTCGAGCCCGACCTAAGGCTCGATTAGGCCTTATAGCCAAGAACTTGATAATATGAAGCCTCAAGGCCTTGGGACAAATGCATCAACTGAAACAACTTGATAATGTGAAGCTTCAAGGCCTTATAGCCAAGAACTTGATAATATGAAGCCTCAAGGCCTTAGGACGAATGCAATAGACTCGTCATGATCCTACTTTATCCCATATATGACAAAGAAACCCACATTTAACAGTTCAACCCAATAAACACACAGTTCGTCAGTCTTTGTATAAACTTCGTTTTCATTGTGTGAGGCCATGCCTCCTTCCAATGGATCAGCGTCAGTGCAAAAGGATTCCCATCTCAGAATGCATAGTCTCATTTACAAAAGTATTAAGTAGGCGTTCCAGCAAGATCGGCAGAAATTGAACATTTTACGAACTGTTCCTCTAGCTTACTTCTCAAGAGATAATGTACATAGTATCCAACTAGAAGTATACTTTTTTGCAGGTTTCAACGAAGCTATTTTTGACACTAAGTGGATAAATTCTAATGGAACATGGTGAAAATAATTTGCATCTCAATCTGCTCTGACCTTATAAAAGTACCCATAATTAGCTTTAGAATATCTCCATGTCCATCGAGTGTGCTAGTACTCCGTCATCTTCCCACTCCACATTCTTGGCTTTTGGATCTTTTCCAATTAATTTCAATGGCACTTCCAGTGGTGGTGGTTTCTGCGTATATCAGACGTGAACTGATGTTTATGAAATCATTATTTTTGACCTTAATATCGTCTGCTAGAATCCAAATTATCATGTAGAAGATAAAAGAAATCCAATTCATTGGACGAAGATGAAAGTACCATGCAGCGAATGAGAGGCCAACTAATTCCACGGAAGAAAGGGTGTTGCTTGATTTCACTAGCACCTGAATGCAATCCTAAACGCATGGCAGGATCTCTGATCAACAGTGCATTAATCAATTGCCTGGCAGTGAGACTAACCTGAATTGTTAAGTCAGTAATATCAGCCACCAAATAATAGAAGGTTTAGAAGCTTAACAGATTACGACGGTATAAAATGCATGAAGTCTTGAGGCTCGGCATGCGTACAAAAGATTGGGATCGGCGTTAAAGTTTGTTTGGGTTATATATATGATGCTTTAAAAGAAAAGCCAAGTAATATCGTATTTAAATACACTGGCATTTATGGTTTTTATACATGTGAAAAATAGAACCATAAGAACCTTAGTTGCATCAACAATAATGAAAATTAATTTCAAGTTGCAATAGAAATAACTCGGGAAGTACTATTCTCTAGTGGGAGATAAGAGTGAAAATAGAAGGGTTAGTAGAATGGCTTAACCATAATTAGGATTCAGGTCTACTTAGGACAATGGTTTAACACACGCAATTGTTAGTTTCTAGCACAGGACAAATAAAAGACAGTATCTAACAATTCATTGACGCAGACTGGTTAAAATCTTATTATCTCTAATTTCTTTTGACGATTTACTGTAATTGTTCCTTTCTACGTGTACAGTAAAAATATATTCTTCAATTCATGTGGTAGGCAACACAAACGAAGAACATTGTAAATGAAACAGCTAAAAGCTAGAGGTAAGCAAAAAAAAGTCTAGCAGAAAACGATGGAAATTAAATAACTTACTGGTATGCTACTCGGAAAGGTAAGATCTTTATGCAAAATGTTGGAGAAAGTCTTTTGCCTGTTCTTTCCTCTGAAAGGTGTACGACCATATAGCATCTCATACAACAGTACACCTGAATTGGAATATATAAACAAGTTAACAGTTAACCTTATCTTGGGAAGTTAATGCAATCTATAGGAACAATTTCCGCAGAAAATACACCTTATATACCAAGAAAAAGAAAATGAAAAACTGCAAAAGGATTAGATGTATTGTCCAGCCAAGGACGGCACGACCATTTGCTAGGCAACTGGAACAAGAAAGGCAGACATCATATTTTTTTAGAAGCCACGTCCCCCATATTCCACCCTACTCGAGGAGAATGTGAAGCCTCGTGGAAAAAAAACTAAGTGTATCATGTGCTGCATCGTATAAGTTAAGAAGTTCCGTTAAAGGAGTAGCTATCACTAAATTTAATCGTGCTTTGAATCGAATTCCCCTCAATAGTCAATAGTGTGAAACTAAGTATGATACCATGTGAAGTAAGAAAAAGATCTATACAAGGTCTAACGCGGTTCAGTTATAAAATAAATGGTTGTATTACTAATTATATTGGTTCACATAATTTTTCAGGTTTAGAGGCCTTGTACTCTACACCAACACCAGAAAGAAAAAAAAAAAGAGAAAAAGAAAAAGAACAGGTGATATTATTAAGAAAAATATGATTTAAGTGTTAGTCAGTTGATAGTTGTGGCATGCCATGCACTTACCAAGAGCCCACCAGTCGATAGCACTACTATGACCTGAGCCTGTTATTATTTCCTGAAACCAAAGAAACCAAACTATTATGTGAACCAAATTATACTACCATGATTAAAGTGCTTTTGTTATTTTTATCATTAGAAGAGACATATATTAAACTTCTTGAGCAGCTTGCAAGGAGACATTATTAACAGTGAATTATTTTAACTATTATATTACAATTAATTATTATATATAGAAATAACTAGAATATAGATATATATAAATTCATAGTCACAAGAAACTTGATGATAAAGAAATCAATGTCAGCAACAATATTCTGATCTTCAACCATTGTAATCTTATCCAGGAGTTGTATGTAATGCATGCTTGCTTCAATAAACCAGAATTAGCAGTCAACATACTCGAGTTCAAGAAAAGCAACTAAAATTCTCGTAGTTCAACACTTCCAAAGAATTGGTATAACGGTACCTTCATAAATTATACACTCTAAATGTAATAAAGAGAATCAAAACAAAGTATATAATCAACAATCCATTTATTGTGTTAGAAATTTAAACTTCCATGGTTCAAGGTTTCATATACCGGAGCAATGTATTCTTCAGTTCCAACAAAGGAATTTGATTGTGCTATTGGTTCTGCAACAAAAATTGCTGGTGGCTGGCTTCTGAATCTTCTTCTCCTATCAGATGGCGGATTCACAATAATCTGCAGCACATACAAAAAGTTTAGATAACGTCCAAAAGAAGTCACAGAAACTTCCTGTAAGATGGAATGTTTATCATCTATTGCATATCAATCAAGAGCCTACGTGTCATGCTGAAATAAAGCTAATCTAAAAATCTTGCTACATTAAATCAAAACTAACAAAAATTATTGAGAAATTTTGGGTGAAGGAAACTTCACAATTTAGAAGAAACTAAAATGTGAGGGTGACAACCCATCTTTGTATGATGTACACCTATAGAATGTGCTGTGGATCACCTGAAATTTCCATTCAGGCACTAGATAGAATATGACGCCCTAATTAAAATCCTCAAGATATGGAAAATCAAAGTTAAAATGCACGCATGCTTATATAATTACATACTTGTGGGTTACAGGACGTCATAAATGATAAATCAAAGTCGGTTAAAACAATATGACCATTCTTCTGGAGCAAAATATTTTCTGGCTTTAGATCCCTGTAAATTATCCCTGAGATGAAGTCATTAGAAAACATGCAATCAGTTGAAAGAAATAAGGAAGGACAAAATTTACTACAGAGAAGCATTATAAGGAACATTTTGTGCTACATATATAACAACCAAATAAAAGACTAACCATCTATGGTTGTAGAAACTCATTCAACACTCGTCTAGTAGGATTAATTGTTGAAATAAACCAAAAAAGAGTTAAATATTTCGTCATTAATTCAAAAAAAAAAGCAAGAATTCCTGTGTTTAGCCATTGCCAAATAAAAATCAGTTTACACATGAGACCGCCATACAGTTCTGTAAGTTCCTAATTCATTTAAGAAGAAACTAAATAGTGATATGTCCACACATCATCGCCACATTGGCAAAACGTGATCACTTTTCCATCCCGTCAATAAGACACCGTTATCAAATGCATAAAAATAAATGTGTTTGCATGACCTTGAGTGGTATACCCTACCCATTACTGACAATCATTTTTCCTTCATCATTTTTATGTTACCCATCATGAAAAGCCATATAAACTACACTTATGTCCCTTCAACCTACCATGAACATTTCCTCATCAGGGAAGCACTTATATGTCAAGTACCCATCTTTTCTCGAATTTATATAGTATATGAAGAAAAAGTAAGCATAACTGGTATCGTTAGTACAGCATACAATATAGACTGAGTTGATAGAAGTACCTAAACAGTGAAGATATTCCAAGCCAATTACGACCTCGGCTGCATAGAATCTGCAGATATGTAAGGAATGAAAAAGAAAGCATATATAATATTGGTATACAATATCTTATTTGAGGTACATGATTTGAAATCAACACATCAATAAAATGTCTTAGGATTATTCAAATTGTTTTAGATCCCGCTGTAAGGTATTTGGAGCAGGGATTGTCAGGATGGAAACAGTACCTCATCTATTTCGCTAGATTATGAGTAGATAGACATAAATCTTTCCCATCACTTCTATGTCCTCTCACTCTTCCTAAATTCCTGAATAGATACTCTCATTGCACCACATTTTCTTTACTTTAATCCTTTGAAAATTTCCACCAAAGACATACCATACTATAACTCAAATCAGTTCCTCAGCCCATGGGAAGAGAAGTAAAGGCCCTTAAAATTCAAAAGACCGTCAATGTTTCCTTCTAATTTCAATAGCTATATTCAAATAGAATTTTTTGGTGAACTGTTAAGTAAACAAAAGGAGTTACAACAAACAATTGTTAATTTGCAAAATTAGAGTACCTTGCAGATTCCTCCTTAAACAATTTCATTGGTTGCTTGTCAAGTAATGCAAATAACTCTCCACCAGGGCAAAAGTCTGTTATCAGGCAAACGTGTGTAGAAGTCTGAGGAGACAGAAAAGCATCAGAATATTTTGATATTTCTGATAATCAGCTAATCTTGCATAAAGAGAAATTCTTATTGCTCGAAGAAAACAATAAAAATATTGTGCGAGCAGTTTAACCATTATCGAATATCAAGAAGCAGGATAGGAAAAAGGAAAAATTCTGCAGTCAATCATGCCTATAGTATTTGTACCAAAATTAGATCTTCAAATCTTGATGCTACAGCAGCATTTTTCCCACTACTTTTAGTTTCAACATATAGAACGTTTTATCAACTACATACAAAGAAACTGATTTATAGGATGTCATATAGCAAATAATTTTCTTGGAAATTTGAAGATTGAAAATATAGGAATCAAAACTAATACACTACAGTTAATAAGCAGACCTGAAATGAAGTGTACAGTGAGGGAAGAAAAGGATGATCTAGAAGACAAATAATTTCCCTTTCAACACAAGCACGATGAACCTGTAGACATTAACAAGAAAAGAAGATAATTGGCCCCTGTGTTGCAATTCATGAGTGATAACATCATACGTTCACTATTCAGCTCCTATTTTGATATACTTAAATTAATGTTAAATTTGCAATAGGCCTATGGGCTCACATGAGTATGAAAGTTAGACTGTACACAAGCCCAATTAAGGTTCCAGCCTAAAACCAATTGGCCATAAATGGAATAGCCTACTAGGCTTATATGTTAGTTTTCTTTCTTTTCTTTCTTTGATGTGGGACACTCACATTTAGATATTCTCAACACTCCCCCTCATATGAGTCCTTTTCTTTTAAAAACAAAATTGTAATGGGCCTACGGGCCCACATGAGGAGAAAAGTTAGACTACACACAAGCTCAAGTGAGATTCTATCCTAAAACTAATTGCTCAAGATCTTCATTGACTCTGATGCCATATTATAATTTTTAATATGGGAAGAGTATAGAGCCCATTAACAAGAATTGGGTTTGGGTCCAACTATTGCCAAAATGATTAAAACTAGTCATTTGGTTAGTTCGCCCTTACCATTTATTAACCCTTTAATATTTTCATTTTTAATCAATGAGGGATACTCTAATACTCCCCTTCAAGTGCAACTGGAATTGGGCATGTAGTTATCACTTGAAATAAATGCAGTGATAACCAGATCGGGCCGTTGGTACTAGACATTCAAACGGACAACTGAGAAATTAAGAATCCGAATTAGACCTGCTCTGATATCAAGTTAAATTTGCAATGGACATACGGGCCTACATGAGGAGGAAAGTTAGACCATATACAAACCTAAGTAAGGTTCCGTCCTAAAATCAATTGGCCATAGGTAAAGTAGCCTATTAGGCTTATATGTTAGTCTACTTTCCCCTCTTTCTTTGACATGGGGCACTTCCCTTCTCATGTGAATCTCTTTTTGCTTGGGCAATCCAGAAAGGTATGTAAACAATCCTCTCAGGGCTAGACTTCGGATTGAGGTCAAATAGGTCCCCTCTTGGGGCAAACAATATTGCTGGGCCATTTGCTCCATGTAAACTTCGAATCCTTCTCTAGTTACTTAAATGATGGGCCCCCTTTTGGGGCAAATAGTAGGCTAAGATCATTGGCTCTAATATCATATTAAATTTGCAATGGACCTATAGCCCATAGGAGGAGGAAAGTTAGACCACACATAAGCCCAAGTAAGGTTTCATCCTAAAACCAATTGTCAATAGGTGGAGTAGCACATTAGAATTATATGTTAGACTTTTTTCCCCTCTTTCTTCGACGTAGAACACTCACATATGGGTATTCTTAACAATAACTAATCATATTCTAGGTTTTCTTGACTTTTTCAAACTTTAGGCTTGTTTCCTATAATCATTTTCCATCATCTGGCTAGTAGTTCTTAACCAAGTGAAAAAAGGAGGATTTTAAAGAGAAAAATGTCTACTAAAGCTTGGAACGTGTCTTTAGGAGTGACACTCATTCATATTGTAGAGACGTAAGATTTTAAAGAGAAAATTGTCTACTAAAGCTTGGAACATGTCTTTAGGAGTGACACTCATTCATATTGTAGAGACGCAACGAAATTCAGCTTCCAGTTTGTCCAATCTTTGATATATGCATAATTGTTTCAGTAAAACCATTTACATTCTACGTTCAGAATAAATTTTCATTTTTTGTGCAATAAATATCTATGGATGTAAATGTAGAGTAAGTCTAGTCAGTAACAGAGTATCAGTTGCATTTTGCATAGTACCTGAGTAGAAAATAGAAATGCTGAAGGAATTTATTGACACTAAAATATCACAACACTTGTCAGTCAAAAACATGCTGCATATTGAAAGGAGTTTAAATCATTTACAGTCAACAGCAACGATGCAAGTTATTCATCTATGGCATTTCAGATGGAAAGAAATAATCTAGTAAAGGACTTTCTTCTAGACATATCAGTAATTTGTCTATCCACACCTTGTTTCGATTTAACATCGCAGATTTCTCCATTGCTTTCATGGCATACAGTTCATTAGTGCCCTGTAATTCCACTAAATGAACGCTGAAACATATGAGAAAAGTGACCAATTACAAAACAAAGCATCAGGATATAAAATACGAACAATGTGGTAGCTGCAGTTAAACAATATCTTATTTGACAAATAATAGTTTTTGCAGATTCACTGTTGAAAACATCAATATACTACAAAAAGAAAGAAACAATAAACAGGGGCACAAGAAAATGAATTGTCAATGGAGTGGTCTCAAATAAAGAAATATTAGTAGTAATATTACAGATATTAAAAGAATAGTTACTTTTTAATTAGAAAAGCTTGCAACAGACCATATAATTATGCAGCTCTAGATATTTCACAAATTAAAACACAGCCTAGGCGGAGTGGAGACTTAAAGTTTCAGGAATTGGCATCACAAGTTGATAATATTAGTTTGGTATGAAGTTATCCAAGTTTAATTACCCAAATTCTCAAATCTAGCCTTACTAACATATATATGCATCAATGAGGCTTTCATGAGTCAGGAAGTGTTCATACTAACTCTTCCACATTTCCTAAATAACTTGAAAAATCACATGTGTTTACTAGAATGAATATGATTATAGCAATGCCACTATCTTAAATCCTGGAAAAGAAAGATGGATACAAAGACTCCTTTGAATTATAGCAGCCAACAACTCCAATAGGAAATATAGGAGTAAACCAGCAGTACCTGCCCGTATCCCCACAACCTAAAGGTTTTATTGGCTTGAAATGATGCAGCCCAATCTTTTCACCTCGTGAAGTGATCTAGGAGGATAGAAAGAGTGAATTTTAACAGGAAAATAGATAGGAGATAAAGAACAGGGACATTATGAGGTATAATGAAAAACAACAAGGAGAATAGTAAAAAATTGGTGAAGGAAGAACTTCCTATTAACCATGCCTCTTCAAACGCCTAAAACCTAACAGTTTATCTGATGAATACTATTTATCTCCGAGAAGGAAATACTGCTCATTACATACTAGCATTATAAGGAACTATTGCTCATTACATATTAGTATTATTCTTTTTGTTTTGGTAACGTCAGCATAAGTTTTAGTCCAGGATCATGATTGAGTCAATTCAAGATCCAAGGTGGTTCTATCTTGAACATCTTCCAATAGGTGTTTTTTTAATAGCATCTACTAAACCTAAGAGAAATCATAACAGAACTCCCTCACATGTAGAGCCACTGAGAGAAAGTTAGTTGTCACTTTGAGTAGCTGAAAAAATTAAAGAATGTGGATTTGTCATTGTGATGAAAATTCAGTTCCCTCTTATTTTGCTAGGAGCCTCATCTGACAATGAAATGCTAGTCAGGGAACAATGTGACAATATATTGTTTATCAACTAAAAAACTAATTTGAATAGCAAAATAATTGTGGATGTCTTTAAAAACTAAAACTGAGTAGGCAGCAGTGTGATGAAAAAGAAACAGTTTTGAAAAAATAAAATTGGAGAAAAGAATTAGAATATAACACTATATCCTCTTATAATGCTTCCAATTTTGACATCCATGTAGTTTCATAGAAGGGATAATAATTCTAAAGTGCTCAACCTTTTCAGATTTTTTCAATTCAGTCCCCAAACTTCTAAATTTTTTAATTGAGTGACCAACCTTTTAATTAAGTTCAAAATTTTAGTTTTGCTGATATGGTAATATACGGACATCCATGTGGCATTTCGTAGACATGTCATTTCATCAAAAATAACCTTTTGAAATGAATTGTTAAGGTTTTAAAAGACTGATCACTCATTTGAAAATTTTAAAAACTTAGGCATTGAATTAAAAAATCTTAAAAAGAAACACTTTTGAATATGTTATCCCTTTCTTAGAAATATGTACTTGTCTATCATACCAAGAAACAACAGAACCTAAACACGCTCCTTTCTTGGTTGTATATATTACACAATGTTTATGTATTATTACAAAGTTGTGATACTATTCAAAATGAGGTCCATTAAAAAATTATCATACCTTCTGTATAGCTTTCCATGAGGCACTATCCTTTTTGTGAGGCCGTGGAAAGACAGGTTGAGAATGAATAGCCCAAAGATCTTCTGGTCTCTAGAAAAAAAAATAAAGAATACCGCATGAAGAATGAGCTGTGACACAAGAATAATATTCCCAGCCACAACTACTTTGATCATCCCAACGTCAAGGCATAATCAAATAGCCAGATCATTTGTTAAAGTTCTTACATATTCAATTTTGATTAGATGTTAGGTAGGAGGAGTTAAAAGATGAACTAAGCTTGTCCTCACAAGTCACAACATAGACATGGAACTAATAATTAAAAACTTTGCTGGAGTGAGTAGTTTGAGAATGCGAAACCAAAGTACAAGAACTTATCCAAGTTGATAAATAAAGTTCATACATTTTCCAACTTCTTAAAACTTGTAAATGATGATCCTTTTCTCTTCCGGAGAAATATATTTTTAGTCCTTAAACTTAAAGCTATTTTCTAATTTTGTCCTCCAACAACTAAATTTTCTAACTCCTTAAACTCTTCTAGTCATCCTACTTTAGGACTTCTGTTAATTTCCTTAACAGAAATCCTATATGACATCAGTTGAATCCAAGCTGCGCATACAACCGGAAATGACATGCGCTTCTAACTTAAATGCCATGTAGGATTTCTATTAAGAATATTAACTGTAGTCCCAAAACAGAGTGATTAAAAAAATTTGGACACTAATAGAAAGTTTAATAGTTGGACTGAAGACGTTCAAAGAAGTGTAGGAATTTCCATAAGCAAATATTCAGTGACCAAGCAAAGTGATCAAGATCACAAATGGTAAAACTGAAATAGCAGATAGTTTAAGAAATTTGTAATACTATTGGAAAGACATTTAGAACTGTTCACTAGCCCAAATACAAAGTGAAAGGAGTACCTTACCAAGTTGGCATCAGGAAGATCTCGAACAGCTTCGTCAACATTCTCTGCAGTAGCTTTGACCTTATAATGAAACAAATGTCAGGATGTTAGAAACAAAAAGAAAACACAATACTCTGAAGCTGAGATAAATTGTTTGACAAGTTAAGAGTATTTATCTGATAAGTAAAAGTCACTAACTGCGATGAATGATACACCTAGATATTTGTACACAAGCTTAGAAGTTGTGGTGTTCCGCTGTTATTAACCAATTCTTTTGCAATTTGCTAAATTGGACTACTACAGTGTGCATGTTCATGAAACAGCACATCTTTCCATCATGATAAAGAATGTCAATGGTGTTTGGAATCTTCTCCAAGGGCATCAGAAGGAGTTAGCAGGAAATGTATGATTAAGAAAATGAAATATATTATTCCAACAAGTGCAAAACATAATCTTAACTAATTTCCTTAATTAGGTCAACAAGTAACATATAGGTAGATCATCTTCTTATTAATTTCAGTCAATTTATGCATGAACATAGAAGAGAAATCCTCTCCACCTGTTTATCACCAAAAAGTTCCAGCCAATGTGCTAACCCTGGTACTGTAGGAACAAAGGAAATCTTAATAGAAGAAACAATGAAAACAAACCACATACCAACTTAGTACTTCTATGCTCTGTTCTCTCTGAGAGGCGGTTTCGTAGAGGTTCTATATGATCACTCCCGTCCAGTTGAACACCAATAAAATATTGAAGCTCACCCTGTATAGAGAGAATAGAATTTCTGAATTGATCAGAAAATTCAGAATTGCTTATAGGAAATGATGATTATGAGTTCGGAAGAATAGGAATCTGATTCTTGCCTTTTGATCACGCATAGGTTGCAAGTGGAATAAGTTCCAAAATTTCTTACCTGCCGAAATCATAAGATTCAAAAATAGTAAACGGTCAAATCATAACTTCCATAAGGATAATAGATAGCTTCCAACAGTTACATATTATGATAACTTTCAACTGAAAGTCTTCTTTTTCTCTTCCAACTAAAATGAGTCAAATCTGTAGTGTGCTCAAGAACTATATTATGGATGCTCTCTTCGTAAAGCTTACCACTCTTGGTGTAGTTGATCAACTGAACAGTGATTTCCTTTTGTTCTCTTATAGCATCTCTGATCTTTGAGACAGTTGATTGGTCTGTTTCAGGTCCTTGAAGAAATCTGCATAATAGATGAAAAAGATGACTTTCATCTATGATGCAATTACATGCATAATAAAACTGAAAAGTGTTAATATTCGTCATCATTAGACGATTCATCAGTATAATGCTCTTGGCAAGATAGATTACAATATTGTCAGTACAAAATATGAAGACAAAAGAGTCATTCGCTTTATATGATTCCTTTGATAAGATCACCATTGTAAACTTTATGGCAGTATAGATGACTATAAATTTTGTACAAAATACGAGGAAACTCGAGGCAGCACCATCAGCTCGATCGGCATAATAATAATCAATCAAACAAGTCACCCCATCAATGGAAGTTATCATGATACTAAGTGTTCTAAAGCTTTCTAATTAATTGTGTGAGCAATTGTACTCTTCTGTCCACCAATTCCAGAGTTTATACCTTTGCCACATGCATTATTGAAGTAAGGCTTAAAATTACAGTCCCAAATGGGCTTTCAAGAATGCAAGAACTCATAGGTTCCAGATATGGTGCAATGTAAAATGAATGCACGGATACTAAGGGTGAATGAATTAGTACTATGCAGGAGAATCGCAGTACAAGTAGAGAACTGGCAGTAAATTGAAAAATCAGACATATATATAAAATCAACACAATCCGCAAAATGCGGTTGATTTATACCGACAGTTCCGTCCTAGGATTTCTTCACGTGTGTATTCTGTGAGTTCAAGAAAGCTATCCGATGCAAATATCTGAAAACGAAGGTAAAGGATATTATCTGTTTAATGGTAAAGTCCAAATTATATTTTTGAGCAAGTATTTTAACGATCTCCTGACGGCAAAATAGAATAAAGTATAAACATGTACATAGAATCCCAGAGTTGGTAACTGGCCAAATCAATTATAGCTTGTAGAAACCTTTTATACTCTAAGATCATACAAGATATGAAAAAAATTTAAGCAAGTATGAACAAATTGACACCAAGGCCATCAGAAAGAGTCAGTTAGGCAGTAGTAAATCATAGAAAGACTCTGGTTATGTTAATCACTATCTAGTACCTCGCAGAAGTGGTGAAGTCTTCACTGACATTTTTTCTTTCAGTTAACACATCAAAAGAAATTCATAGCAATGATCTGTGCCTTACGATTGGGTTATCAGGAAGTCTAGGATCTGTAATCACGAAATTCTTTTCAATGCGCTCCAATGTAGTTGCCAGATCAATTCCTTGGCGTATATCCCTTTCTCTTATAGAGTGATCCCAGCTATCAGTCCGCTCTATGTCTTTAGTCATCAGAACCTCAGGTACCAAAGTTGGTGATTGTTCATCTTTTCCTATATAACTTAAAGATCTTGCTTTTTTGAACCTGCAAGAGCAAGTAATTCATTTTTACATGCAATGCAACATCTATTAGTAGTTATAAGATCTGTCAGAAAAATGAATTCAGATGGACATTGAAGAACAGGATTAAATAACTAAAAGATCAGTCAAGGAAAAAAAAGACAATCCCTGTAATTAGGTGGATAAGTTTTCGATGTTACAAAAAGGAGTCAATTTTTGCTCTCTTTCTCTTGCTAGAAACAACACACTTCCATAATGCTATAGGACATTTTACCAGCACAAGGAAGGATAGTATGCGCAAAGAACAGGGATCTGATAAAATCCAGGAATCATTTAGAAAGAAAAACTGAAAAGAATACTAACCTCATCAGGGAAATGCGGCCTGACTTCCTGGATTTCTTGTCAGAGTCTTGATTAATACTGTTCCTAGATTCCAGGTGAGGAGAATGCCTTCCAGGGGTGCTCATGGAATCAAAGCCAACAGATTTAGGCAAAACATAGTCAAGGTTGTCTGAAGTGTCATGACTCATAGTTCGAATGTGAGATTTTGGAAGTTTCAGGGTTTGGACAACCTCCTCAATGGAATTTAAAGCCTCATCTTTTTGACGAGCTGAGAAAAGAAATTGAACGATGAATGAGTTCAATGCCGTCAGGCACATGTAACCAGAAAAGAAAACCAAAATTCCAAGATCTTACCATCATAACGGATTAAAGACTTGGGCAATCCATTTGGGCGAAGAACTTTTTCATTATTACCTTCCGTATATTTGCTGACTTCCACCTGCATTCTGCAAGAGCAAAATTCAATATCAGTTTTTGAACTTCAAATGACACAAAATAGTTACCATGGCTACTTTCTTAACACGGGAATGCCATCTGAAAGATGGAATACGAAAAGGTACAAACCCAATGAATTTAATAGCATTTCCAAGCTCATCTTTGATAGGTGTGATAGTAAGGAGATTCCAGAAAGGAGTGCCATCCTTCTTGTAGTTGAGGAGCCTTCCACAATAGCTCTTTCCACTCTTTACGGCAACCCGTATCTTTGCTACTTCATTCTGGTCAGTCTCTGGTCCCTGAAGAAACCGACTGCAAATACAATATAAACACACTCAAATGTTGGTTTCTCTTTTAACTTTTTTTTGTCTACTTGAACAGATAATTTCGTCTAATGTAAATACATTCCACAGGTTGAAACTAATCTACCTTGATATAGCTTGAACTGAATAACCTGAACTATCAAACTTTTGATATCCATTTATCTAAGTTCTCCGACAGTGGTCTACTCTGAATTCCAGCTTTACCATGATTATAGGAAGGAAATGTTCATATCAACCATTTAAACGAAGATTTCTCATCTCAATAATGAGTGCGAAAATATTAAACCTTCTACGGTTGCGCAAAGTAAAGGAAGTTTATTGAAATAATACCCAAGTATCCACATTCGTACGAAGTAAAAGGCAAGTCTTACTGTGCGAAACAGTACAGGTTAATAAAGGACAAATATTTTATGCATATTTTTAAAGGTCATTCTGTCAGTAGATTTCCTAAACTCGTTTGTTGCATGAATACAAGCGAGTTGTCTAAAATGCTCTTGCGAATAATGCATACAAGCTCAGAAAGTGAAGAAGAATAGCACGTTTACCAGTTCCTCCCGATAACTTCTTTTGAGGTATAACCAGTCATGGTAAAAAACCCACTACTGGCATACATTATAGGGCAGTCTGGTTTAGAAGCATCTGATACAACAAATGTTTGTTGCAAAGTTGATAGCGCATCCTTCAACTCTTGTGATACTCGTGGAAAAGCTGCTGATTCAGATTCCTCCGAAGCCCTTGTTGAATTCACCACAAACCTCTCTGATGAGCTTCTGTTTCTATCTCCATCTCCAGAGGATCTCGTTAGGGCCTTGAAACTACCTTCCCCTGCATTAGGCTTCACCACAAGTCCCCATTCTGCAGTTCTTTCTGCTATGCTAGCTTCAGTAAGTATTTTATTGAGAGAACCTTGTCCACTGGAATTATCGGTCCTTTTCTGTTCTGTTATTGCATCACCATAAGGGGTCTTGGACTGGCTATTCCCTTCTTTTTCAAATGCCATCCACTTGTGCACAGGCTCTCTAATGATACAAGAATCAGATGACTGTGACTCTATGAGTCCCTCCCTTTTAGCTATATCACTCCGTGAACTTGTACTAGTTTGGGCAGCGTAATGACTTGCTCCTGGCTCAAAGCTTTGGATAGATCTCTGTTATTCTCTACTAGTGGACTGATAGCTAGCATTTGCTTTCTCTTTGTCCATCTTCGCTATTTATCTGCATCCAAAAGGGTAGATCACCTATGACAACAGCCTGAAACTTACACAAGCCAGAAGATTTCATGTTACTGCACAAGAACAGAGGTTTATCTCATAAACGTCCCTATTTATTTCTGCAATCAGAATTTTTGAAGCTTTCAAAGAGAAAGGAAATATCTGGTCAGAAATACTGTGCTTAGGGGGGGAAAAAAACTCTGTTGGTTTACAAAATTATTGAATTCCCCCCTCATTAAGAGTGGATCCTATTGTGAAGTTTCTGGACTGTTACTTGCAATAAGAGAAAGATTGTTAAAATTGCCTTTTCAACTAGAACTAGTGGAACGATGCGACATACCGAAATGTACCGCAGCCAAGCTGGTATCGCTTGGTATCAAACATTAAAATAACATTCAAAGTCAGCAACACCACTAATTGATCTTAGTCACTTGACACGACTGTATCTGCTCAAACCTTACAAAGCAAGATGATCGTACGCACTGGCTTCTTGTTCATTTTCAATCTTCCCCTCGTATTGAAGTTGACAAATAAATCAAATTTTAGCCTTCATAGCATCTCCGTTTTAGCATTCGTTTCATAAGTAAACCCGAATTATCAGTTTAAACTTAAGGGCGTAGCTACTTCATTTGGAGTCTTCAATTGTCTTCTCCAATTTAGCAAGTAGCCATCTATGAGTAATGCAACAAAAGTATTCAACTAATACAGAAGGAGCGAGCAGCAAATAATAACAATAACAAGGAGATATCCAGCAGTACTAAGAGAATCAATAAAAGAAACAAAAGACTGACAGAGAAATGTGAGAGCGCCAACCCAGTAAGAAAGAAGAGAAGACAGTAGCGGGGAAATTATTCAGCGGCCGGCGGAGGCACTGCCGGAGAGAGAGGGTGTGTGTTGGAGCAATGTTGAACCATATGTTCTTAAACGATAAGTTGATACGGACTGATGTGGATTGAAGAGCTGCAGCATGGAACGAGCGGTTATTACAAAAGTGTGAGACGAAATTGATGTTGACTCCGGCAGCATGCATGGCCAGCCACGTCAACAGAAAATTAAATCAGTCCTTGGTGGTTGTTTTTCAATTTTAACCACTGTACGGACATCATATCTTGTGCCGAATCTGAATGGACACTTGATGTCCCCATTTGTGACTTACTCTCTCGCATATTATTGGTTACTCATATATCCTTGAAAGCAGTGATGTCCCTGGTCTGCAAACAGTGTCTGAATAAACAGAACAGAAACAAGCACTGAATTAGCCTCAAACATTACTCAAATTTGGATGCCATAACAGTTGTAGGGAACGAAAGAAATTTTTCTTTTGTTTTTTTTTAATTGTCTACTAGATGTTTTAGGAGGGTCTCAATTATGGGAAGACACATTTAAATCATTCACACTCAAACTAATCTCCGCTCGAGCCGGATAGGTCCCTTATGAGAAGCAAAATTCAGGTTTCAAGTTTTAACGATTGCATACATGAGAGCGTTTAGAACCCGTGACTTCACGTTTGGGTACGAAAGAATTTAGTTTGTCAAAGAGTGGCTCGTCCCCGGACAAGAATAACCATTTGTAATAACTAACTTATTCATTTTTTTACAATTAATAATTTTAAAAAATAAAGATAAAAATGAAAAAATTAACTTTTTTTTAAATTGTAACAATAAAACATAAACTCTATTTACAAAATTCATACATTGTTATTAGTATCAGATCTATTTAATGTGCAATATGATACTTATCAAAAGAAATATATACTTTTGAGATATGAATATTTGATATATCTAATATCTTCATTTGAAAAAAACCTCTCAAGGAGAGCCAAGGTCAAAGCCAAGATGAGGTATCACAAGTAGATTCCAGTCATGTCGAATAACAAGAAAAACATTGGCACTGAAGAACTAAGACCAAAGCCAAAACAAGAAACCTTAGGACTGTACAACAGATTCTAACCAATGTGGATCGGAAAACAAGAGAAACACCAACACCGAAAAAGGAACTAAAGCCCTAACAGGCATTGCAAGACTTTTAAAAGTGCATGTTGAAGGAGATTCACATTAGGCAACGTATTGCTCTAACTTGGAGACTAATTTAGTATCCTAGTTTGTATTAGCAGATAATCAATAGTTGTTAATATTCATCGGCTAATGTGAATCTCATTCAACCTCATCTATGTTGCATCACATATCCACGCTATACTATTGCTCCAAAATACATGTTCCCCTAGCTTAATGCCTCTAAATATGTTATGATTTCTTCCAATCTAGATCACATCAATCAAGCAACTAAAGACCATTCCAAGTATGATAACATCCTCCTTCTACCAGGTTCGTGACTTGCTTATCTATCGCACGATATCATTCCAATGATCCTAGTTACAATATAAGTTGAAAAGGCTAAGAAGTTTATGCCAAGTGACATCAGTGAATGAATGCTTCAAGAACATATGCTTGATGGTTTCATCTTTATTTCAACATAGAGCACAACTTTTATTTAGGATATTAAATTTAATATTGTTTTTTCTCCTTAAAATTTTCAATATAGCCAAAGATAAATAAGGTTTTAGGGATAAAACATTGCCACACCAATTTATACCAACATACTTTTTGTTTAGCTAGAATGAAAATTTCCAAACAAGATTAAATAGTGAAGATTTTAGAGTTATGTCTAAGCCAAATCTAGGTATCAACTTAATCCTAATTAGGAGCTAGATTTAAGAGCCTCTTCTTTTTATTAAAGAACTTCTTGCTTAAATAGATTGGCCAATTCTTATTAGCTCCGTCAATGATAACTTGCAATCTCAATGAATCAGGAAAGGAGGTTATGAAGATATTGTAATTACGCAATTTAAAGAGAGGGTAAACTCAAGCTAGTTGTCAAACCAAATTCAAGTTTCCCTTCCATTCCTTATAATACATTTGAAGCCTTTATAGACCTAATTTCTAAGCCCTAACATCTTCTTAAGAGTCTATGAAGTATTAGTTTTAGGTTAAACATTATGCAAGCTAGCTTCTCTTAAATAGTAGATATAGATCCATCTCACATACATTTACTCCTTATCAACTAGAAATTTTCACATTCTCGTCACCAATATGACCTTGTTTATGCCTCTTATCGATTTGATCCCTTGTCTACACTAAGTTCTTGGTTTACAAATATTAGCTCATCTGACTTTGGCTGTAGAAGAATTTCTTTCTTTTCCTAACCAAAGGAAGGTCATAAAATTCTTCCAATAATCTTGTTGATTTTAATATGTGGGTGATAAGAAATTTAGTGAATATGGAATGGTTAAGAACTGAAGCTAAAGCCTATTTGCCATATTGAGAGCTCTATTGCTCAAGTTTCCTAACCCCTTCTACACACTTCCAATCAATATAATGCAATCACTATAAGAAATTATTTTGTAGTAATAGGATCATTTAAATACTTTAGCTCTTGATTGAAACTAGTGACTGAGCTAAAAAAGTTAGTCAAACTATCATGTTCCTTAAAAATAAAAATGCTACTCTTATTTAGGCTAATGCTTAACCTTAACATTTTTCTGAATTCTATTAGTGATTTGCAAAGCATATTAGTGGACTCAAGTAAAGTAATAAGTCATCAAGAACTGAAAGGCTTATGATTTGGAGTTCTCCATAATTATAATGAAGCTTGAATTTAGTTTCCTCTAATCTCCTTAGATCAATGAGTCTTGAGCACCTCTATATATACAGTGAACAAATAAAGGGATAATGAATCTCTTTGCCTCAAAACTTTGGCAACTATAAAGTAATGTGTAGGCTCGGTATTGATAAGAATGGAATAAGACACAACAATAACATATTAAGAGACCCATCTAAGTTAGTTAGGTGGGAAACATATAATAATGATTAAGAAAACCCAACTAATAGAGTCAAATGCATTGCTTTTTTAGAAGTCCACTTTTAGAGCACAACTTTTGATTTCATAACCTTTATGATAATTCTTGAAGACCTTTTTAGTTTCTAAAACATTGTTCCCTATAGATCTCCTTAGAATGAATGCACTTTGATAACAATTGATCATGCCATAAACGATAGGCTTAAGTCTAGCTGCAAAGAGTTTGGAAATAATTTTATAGATGACAATGCAATATAAGATAGGTTGATAATTAGCTAATGAAGAAGGGTTAGGTATCTTAGGAATAAGATAAATATTAGTGTTATTGAGATTTTTCAAAGAGAGGTTCATTTGCAAGTAATTATTCGATTATATTGATACACTATAAGAAAACTCACGTTCTCCGACGGAATATTCCGTCGGAGAAATGGACAATTCCGTTGGCAATTATGTTTCCCGACGGACCGCGACGGCAGAAGAAACCATCGTAAACATGGCTGTCGTTATTAC
>JANSVB020000082.1:3400785-3411699 GCA_025504935.2 Erythroxylum haughtii
AGAACCAATCAAAATCTAGACGTGACAAAGATATGAAGGCTTGCCACTATTGCAACAAACTAGGACACATTAAAAGTTTCTACTATAAGTGGAAGAGGGATCATGTAAAGCAAGATTATTGTAATGATGGAGATGATAAGAATACAACTGCAATAGCTTCAAGCATGGATAATGAGGTATCCCTAGTTTATGCAATAAATGAACGGTACCATATCAGTAATTTGGGTTCTAAGTGGTTAATTAAAATAGTAGCTTTTTATCATTATGTTCCAAAGGTGAAGTACTTACGAAACTATAATAATGGAGATTTTGGGAGCTTAAAGATGGGAGATTAAAGATCTGCCAAGATTGTTGGCATAGGTGATATCTGAGTTCAAACAAATGTCATATGCTCATTGCCCTTGAGAGATTTGTGACACATCCCTGATTTAAAGCTAAATCTGTTATCGAATAATGTGTTGGATCAAAAAGGATTTCAGCATACTTTCAAGGATAGGAAGTGGAAACTATTGAAAGGAGCAATGACTGTTATTGACGGAGAGTTATGTTGCTCATTATATAAGACACACTTAAAGGTTTATGGTGGTGGAGAAGTATACATAGAAGAAGAGGAAACTTTTCCAAATATATGGCATCAACGATTAGGACACATAATTGAGAAGGATTAAATTTACTGCCTAGTAAATACTTTTTCTTAGTTAAGAACACACTACCAATTAATCTTGTGATCATTATTTGGCTGTAAAGTAGCATAAAGTCTCTTTTAAAAGAAGATCTACAAAGAAGTAAGAGATACTAAGTTGGTGTATTCAAGTGTCCGCGGTCCTATTGAGGAGGAGTCACTAGGAGGTATTTTTTTTTTTGTTACATTTATTGATGATTCTTCCATAAAGACCTAGGCATATATGTTGAACTCAAAGATTCAAGTATTTGAAACTTTTCAAAAGTTTTATGTCTTTGTAGAAAGGAAAGATGAAAGGAAGCTGAAATGCCTATGAAAAAATAATGGAGGTAAGTATACTGCCAAGATGTTTTAAGATTATTATATAACATATGACATTAGACTTGAAAAGACAAAACCAGGTGCTTTACAACATAACAATGTTATTGATAGGAAGAATAGAACAATTATAGAGAGGATTCATTGCATGCTCAAAATGTCTATGTTGTTAAAGACATTTTAGGGTGAAGTAGTCTGAATTGGGGGTGAAGTAGTCTGATTTGTAGTCTAGTTGACTAATAGAGCTCCCTCAGTTCTATTGGATTTTGAGATTTTTGAGAGAGTGTGGTTTGGTAAGGATCTCATATATCATCATCTGATAGTTTTTTGTTGTAAGGTATTTAGAATGTACCTAAAGATTAGAGAAAAAAGATTGACTCAAAGGTGATACCTTACATCTTTGTTGGATATAGTGGTGATTAGTTTGGCTTCAGATTTTATGATCCAAAGAAGCAACAGTTAGTCAAAAATAGGGATACGGTATTCCAGGAACACGACAGAGGTGTTAATCTTTTAAGAGGAGATAAGTCATCACACAAGAGCTCATCATATGACGTTATTAATTCTCCATCAATTTCTTTCACTATTGAGCAGTCTATAAGTGAAGGAGATGAAATGTGTGATCAAACAAATGTTGATGATTATCAAATATAGCCTAGTAATGATGAGATACATAAACCACATCCTGATAACATTGAAGATTAAGGTATTGAAGATAATGAATAGAGGAGCAACTGGATTCAACAGTTAGTGATATATAGCTTCGAAGTTTGATAAGGGAGAAAAGGTCTTCTATAAGGTATCCAAGTTCAGAATACCTATTGGTTATTACTGAGGGTGAGAATGAGAATGTGTAAGATGTTCCATCTTATGAAGATAAAGATCTCCAGCTTATAGTTATGAAGAAAGAGATTAATTCTCTAAATAAGAATGATACTGCATATGAGTTGGTGAAGCTTCCAAAAGGTAAAAAGGCACTGAATAGTAAGTGGGTATTTAAGATAAAGAAAGATGGTAACAAGCTAGTAAAGAAGAAGGCAAAGTTAGTGGTGAAAGGTTTCAGTCAAAAGAAGGGTATAGATTTTGATAAAATCTTCTCACCAGTAGTCAAGATGACCTCAATTTAAACAATTTTGGATCTGACTACCTTTTTGGATGTTGAATTCAAACAGTTGGATGTTAAAATAACCTTTTTGTATGGAGATTTAGAAGAAGAGATATACACGAAACAAAAATAAAATGTTTCAAAGCTAAAGACAAAGAAAATATGCTCTATAAGTTAAAGAAGAGCCTATATATGTTAAAATAAGCTCCAAAGCAGTGGTATCAAAATTTTGACTCTTTCATGACAGATCATGGTTTCAAATAAAATTATGTCGATGCTGTTGTGTATTTCAAAGAGTTCATAGATGAAAACTTCATCATTCTTCTTCTATATGTTCATGATATGCTGATTATGGTTCAAGATGTTGGAAAAATCCAAAAGTTGAAGGAGGATTTGTGTAAATATTTTGATATGAAAGATTATGGTTGTCTTAAGAGAGATATATTGAACATATGCTAGAAAGATTCAATATAAAGCATGCCAAGCCAGTTAGCACATCATTGGCACCTTACTTCAAGCTGAGTAAGCATGCATATCCTTCAACAGAAAAGGAGAAAGATGGTATGTCCTTATAGTAGGGTCTTTAATGTGTACATAAAGCTAGATATTGCACAAATTATTAAAATGGTGAGCAAATTTTTGTCAAATTTAGGGAAGGTTCTTTGGGAAGCATCGAAGTAGATTATAAGAAACTTGAGAGACACATCAAAGTGGAGTTATGTTTTGGTGATGGTCAGCCAACTCTAGAAGGTTTTATGAAAGATATGGATAGTAATCTTGATGGAAGAAAAATCTATTTCATGTTTTCTACTCAAGTTTGCAGAGGGACCCATCTTATGGCAATCCATGATACAAAAATGTGTGGTTTTATCTATGACTAAAGAAAAGTATGTAGTTGTAGTGGAACCTCATAAGGAGATGCTCTGGTTGAAAAGTTTCCTTCAAGAGTTAGATGTGAAGCAATAAGAATACATAGTATTTTGTAATAGTTAAATCTTGAGCAAAAATACTATTTATCACTTGCACACAAGGCATATAGATGTCAAATATTATTAGTTGACATATGTGATTGAGGAGCAATAATTGGTGTTGAAGAATATTCGTACAAATATGAATGGTGTTGATATATTGACTAAATTATTCTAGAAGCAAACAAGAGCTATGTGGTAAGCTTGTCAAGATGTCTCTCAAGTAGATGTTAGAGAATAACTTGTCTTCCCCATAATTAGGCTGGAGGGGGAGATTGTTAAGTGTCTAGTCCTATTTTAAGAGTTCTAGTAATCATAGATGCCTTTATAGTTTGTGGAGATGATGATCAAATAAAGACAAGATGGATAAAGTTCTTCTGGGGGGAGACACGGCTATTTAAGATGCTAAATGTCTATTTATTTAACTTACATAATCGTTTATATTAACGGTGTAAGTTCACTTGCTCGTGTAGAGTCACACACACTTGTTTCTTTACTTACATAGTTGTGTGGATTAACCATATAAGTCTATAGAATTTTGTGCAGAAGGATGTGAAGAGCGAAGACATATATGATCATTTACACACCCCTATTTATGTCATACACAGTCGTGTGTGATGACCGTGTATCTCTCTATGACTGTGTATCTTTCTGTTACCGTGTACATGTGCTAATGAGGTAGTATTGAAAAGACATGGTCATTTACACGACTATGTATGTGACCGTGTATGATGTGGAAAATCCTATTTTGTGATATAAAAGAGAAAAATAAATAAGTTTTGCAAGTAAATGTTGTAATAATGTCCAAAAGAGAGGAAAAATCGAAAAAGGGAAAGTAGTGTAGTATTCCCATCCTTTTTTATTATTTTTCAGATTTGTTTAACTGTCTGTTAATTGTTATATCAACTTAGGTTTTAATCGTGAAGCTTTGTAAGACAACTTATTATTGTGGGGTGAGAAATCAAACTTTGTAAATCCTTATTTGAGTTTAGTGGATTTGCTTGTTAGTTTGACCATTAGTTTTTCTCTCTACACAGGAGGGTTTTTCACGAAAATTTTGATGTTTGTTTCATTATTAAATTTCTTATTCTCATATTAATTTGCTAATTGAAGTTTGAAGAATTTTTTAGTTGTTATATTTGGTTAATCTTTTAAAAAATTGTGTTATTGTCTTCCGTCGGGAACTATGTAGGCGAAATGAGTCAAAGAACAAATCTTATTCTTTGCGTAAATTAACCATATTGCTTCTATACTATAATTGTTCTATGGTAAAAAGTGTCCAAAAATATGTTCGAGAACAATATTTTTTGTTAATATGCTTTTCTAATGTAATATTGGACAAACTATGCAGAGAGTTGAAAGGAAAGCTAATTCAGTGCAGGGTAAACCAAAGGGAAGGCTAGTTTTAGAAGTTATTTGATTTGGATATTGATTGTTAGGTGAACTGGATCAATGGGATTGCAAATCATCCATATAAAATTTTAATAAAAACAAAAGTTTTATGGAGATAGGATCAATTAACTTTTAAACAAAACAAAACGGAGGCTTGTAAGTTGTAACAGTGGAAAAAGTTAACTCTCAGTAGCTAACTTATTCCTTTGCATAATTGATGGGATATATTTGCAGCAGGGACCGACACATCTGCCATTACAGTAGAATGGGCACTAGCTGAGCTAATCAACCATCCAGAAATTATGAAGAAAGCAAGAGAAGAAATAGAGCAGGTAATAGGACACAGCAGACTAGTTGAAGAATCAGACATTCCAAATCTTCCATTTCTCCAAGCAATAACTAAAGAAACTCTCAGGCTTCACCCCACAGGCCCACTAATTGTGAGAGAATCAACTCAGGACTGTGTTATAAGAGGATATGAAATCCCTGCAAGAACAAGGTTGTTTGTGAATGTGTGGGCTATTGGTAGAGATCCCAGTTACTGGGAGAACCCACTTGAGTTCTGCCCTGAAAGATTTTATGGAACACAAGACAATCAAACCAGACGTCAGATGGATGTGAGAGGACAGCATTTTGAGCTGTTGCCGTTTGGTAGTGGAAGAAGAGGGTGTCCAGGCACCACTCTGGCGCTGCAACTAGTTCAGACGACCCTCGCCGCGATGATTCAGTGCTTTGAATGGGAGGTTAGTGGTGAAAGTGGCAACACAGTTGTTGACATGGAGGAGGGTCCAGGTTTAAACCTTTCAAGGGCTCATCCCCTGGTTTGTATCCCAATTGCCAGGCTCAATCCTTTTCCACTATTATGATCATTCACGAGGAAAGGAGAGCTTGACGAAAGAGAAAAGTTGTGAGCAAATATATGCTATTTAGTTACTCTTTCAATTTGTGGATTGTCGTCCCTGTGGTTCCCTAACTCTTTAAGGTTGTCTGTACCATATATTGTTACTCGATCCCATGAAATTGGTTCCAATTTAACATTCCAGGGAATTGCAAAGAAGATGAAATTACGTTGAAATTTAAAGATATTGGTATGTTGAGTAATGAGAGTAGCCAGATGCCAGAAGATTTCTTATTTTGAAATGCATGATTTCTAACTTTTAGATTGCAACAATGAGCCCACTAAATTGCTTCACGTTTCTATTCCAAGCAATGAGCGACGTTACTTTCGAGGCAGAGCTTGTCGAGGCAGAATTCGGGTGAAAATGTTTTTCAGTACTTGAAACTCTGATCAAACGGTCATGTCAATATTTCTAGTTTGGAATTGCTCCTAACATTATGACTGTCAATTTTGATATGTTTAGTCCATGTATAAAATACAGAATTCGTTATTATGTAGATAACAAACTGTATATAATTTATAATTTTATTGGCTCGTCGTGAATTATCATCAAGGATGTCAATAAAGACTTTAATCAAATCAGTTAGTAGTTGGCCCCATTGCTTAATACTCTTGTCTTTACTGAAGATTGAGATACTATGTTCTACTTCTTCGTCTTTCAGGATATAAGCAATTTTCCAAGCATAACAAAATATCTCGCCACTAATCGTCATGTGATTAAACAATTCACCTAATCAAAATTGCAATAACATATAATTTCAAGTCATTGTCTACAAGCAGTAAGATCCACTATCTGAGGTTACTCTTGAGGTAGTGTACCATATGCATGCTTCTTTCAGGTATTCCTTCTCAGATGCTTTTGTAAACTAAAACAACTCATGCACCGAATAAGAAATCTAAGCTTAAGTAATCAACTAATTAGTCGGCTAACTAGTGGTTGACAAACTGAAGGATTATCTATCTTTTCACCCTCTAACATTGGTAGTTTCCATCCATGTTTCATCAGAGTTAACAAGCTTTTTCCCCGGACGCCCGTCTCTAATATTATGTCCAAAGCATATTATTTTGAAATAAAAATAATTCTTACGATAATCTTGTACCACGATATCCAAAAAATACTATAAAAAAAATGAAGTTTAACGACTGAAAACTTACACGTTGCATCAGTAAGCTAAGTTAGTGACGAAATGTGCCGACGGATGAAGGTATCGGAAAAACAGCCGTAGGTAATAATTTGCGACGGGCCACAGATTGCCTGTCGCAAATTTACTAACGGACATTTTGTGTTACCGTCGATGAAAATAGTGACTGTTATTATGTGTTGTTAATAAGTTTCTAGACGGAAAGATTGCTTTGGTCGATAAAGTTACCATGGACAAATCTTGTTCATCGATTTGTTTATCGGTAACCTTACAGATGAAATTGGTTATTCCGTCGGTGAGCTAATGACAACAGTACCGACGATTCTTAATTATCCGTTGATAAATCGAATAGATTTTACTGACGAACTTTGTTTTTTTGTTAGTAAATTTAGTAAAACTTTTTTTTAAAAAATTCCCTGTATTTAATTTTATTTGATGACCTTATAGTTGGTGCATAATTTATACAATTATCAGTTATCTGTTGATAATATTTTAATTTGTTTCTACATTTAATTTGTTAAAACAGAAAGTTGCGATGATATAAAGTAAAAATTATCTTAATTGATAATAAAAAATCATTTTGTACATAATAAGTATTTAACTCATATGAAATGACTACCAGTACGCTATTCATTTGGTGATTGCGGATGCTTTGATTGTTACGATGAGGTGTTGCCCCTCCCCTTTAATTCATCCACCTTATTACGGAGTTGAGCTATATACTCCATCTACTGTTGCAACTGAGTTGCCAATATTTGTACTGTGCTCTGAAGTTCATGGACTTCATTGTGTGCAAACCACCTACAAGATACTGCTGTACTGGATGTGGAAGATTGCGAATAACATATATTCACAAAGAAACTTAAGCCGAATATCCTTCCACGACGTTCCTAACCACCCACTGCATGAAGATAGGTTTGACTCTCGTCAACATCTTTAGACTGTTGAGACTGTAGTTGAATATTTTTTTGTATTTGATCTTATCAGAAGGCAATGTTTATATTAGTAAGTGATAATTATTAAGCATTAATATTAACGCATAAACTTCATGTACATTTAGTTTTCTACATCGGGTGTTGATGAAGGTCACATTGTTATGCTTCTTAGTATGAGTGTGCCAAAAAAGCTGACGGGGTGTAGGCTTCGTGCCCATAGACTTTTCTGCATCAAAATAAAATGTTATAAGTGGACTACAATTGATAAAAATTTTGGGAGAATTTGTCTATTTTTATAATATTTACCTCTTGTTGAACAAAGAAAATAATTCCAATAACACAGCTATATATGACACTGGACATTTATAACATTATCATTCTCCATAATATACATATTTTCATTCCCAAATTCACATATAAAATTAAATTGAAATACACCAAAGTAAAAAAAAAGAATATAAATGTAAAATGTAGATACTTACAAGTCTCTTTGCATGCTTGTGGTAGGTAATAGATCCTCCATTATGCATAGGAAGACTCTCTCCCCCGGTCCTCCATGTCTATTGAAAGAATTACGCTCTGAAATGGACATTACCTCGGGTAATGTCCAATATTACTACCACCAACTCCATATTTGTTTAGAAATATAAGACAGCCGTACATCGGCTTTGTGTATCACACCAACAAAGTCTTGATAATGTGTATCTGCTCGTTTTTTCCATATTTTATAAATGACCACGTCAAATTCAGATTCTCGAAAAAAAATTCTTTCTAAAACAAAAAGAAAATATACGATAAGTACTTATAATGTAATAATATTATCTAATTAATGTATAAAATTCAATTAAAAAATAAAAAATATTTTTTTTTGTACCTCAAATACTTAATAGTTTTGTCACCTAAGAGATATTTTATTTTTTGTATCTCAAATACCTGATAGTAAAATTCCTTTGTCACCTAACAGATATTTTTCTATATATAACCTTCAAGATCAATCTTCTTCTTGAATTTGGATGTTATGCTCCTTAAGCAAGGTCCAGAAAGAATCAACCTAATATAAAAATAATTAAATTTACACCATTTTTTAAATTTAAACCTATGACTTACTTATAAGCATATAGTTTTTCATGTATTTTCACTTACAGATTGTTGACAATTGTGATATAAGTATAGGGGTGGTGGATGGTGTAGTAGCAGATACAGAAGGTGATGCCTCATTTACAAGTGTAGTAGTAAGAGGTACATCATCTGATTTAGCTACAGTTGCAGAATGTGATGCCTTATTTGAACAGTAATTGACTCCAAATTGTAATTTGAACCTTGGTCCCATCATATCATGTTTTCTCTTTAGTGGCATATTTCAACCTGAAATTCATATTTGATTGAATGTTCTAGAAATATAACAATTTCAATTCAATATTTCACACAATATATTAAAAAGGAAATAATTGATTTGTTGAATATAATATTCTATTACAAACACAAATTAATCGCTATCAGCACTTAATTGTAAATTAAAATCATCATCATCTTCTTTTTCTGAAGAATTAGAACCAAACTCAGGCTTCTCTTCAGATTTCTCGCCCTCCTTATCCTCTCCAGATGAAATTTCAGCATATTCATTATTTGGATTATTCAAAGATTCATTTTTGTCATATGTAACAAATGCATTTATTTCATAAACATCTTCCTAAAACGCTTCACTTTCAATTTTCTGTTCTCCTTTTCCATGTGATTTAAAAACACCTCTAGGTTTAACTTTGCAAATAACTAACCAATCTGACTTATCTCGTTGTAAGCTAAAAAAAGGGACATAATACACCTAAATGGCTTGTATTGCCAACACGAAAGGTTCAAATTGTCTAAAGCTTCTTCACTTGTTGATTTCAACGAGATTGTATAGGCTATGCACTTTTATACCAACATTTGGAGTTAGATCAAACCAGTCATACTTAAATATCAAACTTCATTTTATTGTCAATGCAGGGTACTCAATTTTAAGTATCTTAACAATTTTACTATAGTAATCTATCGATTCTCCCTATATGCAAATTCCACTATTTACTATTGCCATGCTATGACCATGATATTATGTATGATATTTATATCCATTAACGAAATACATCGGATACGACTTAACAATTCATAAACGTCCCTTCGCAAGATCACATATGAAATTGTTCTTTATTGGATTTTCTAATCCCTACACAAAAGAAATTATCATATTAAACAGTATAATGTCATTTGACCACTTTAATCTTATAATTCAAACATTTCAATAATTGTAAGTGAAAACTTACATATTTCTCGAACCATTGAGAAAAGCATCTTCCAACTTCCTTATTGATATCATCCTATGTTTTCTCGGGCATTATCTTATGTAACCATTTCTCGTATAATATGAAAATATTATACTATATTTCAGTTGTGAATAACATTAAATTTAAAAAGCCAGATGATCAATTTCAACTTACTACATGAAAGGTTGAACCTCTTGACATTTCAATAAATTGTAATAATGGGCATCCTCAATTTCTTCCTCTGTTAATATTCTTCTTATTAAACGTCCATATGTTTGTCCAAGATATGTGAAAATGGATAAGTTACCATTAGCTCACTAGTTCCTCCCCCATCATCATTACGAGGAACTTTTCTTTCATTTGTATAAACATGTGGCTCAAAATAATGCGAATAAAATGTAGTAGTTTCCTATACTAAATAAGCATTACATATCGAACTTTCAACTCTAGTCTTGTTTTTGAAAATTTTCTTCAAGTGATGTAAATACCTACACTAGCGAATAAGGTTTATTACAATTTAGTTATTAAAACATGTTATTACTTCAATTACAATAATTTTTGTTAAATTATCTCTCAAACGAATACACCCATTGATATTGAATTGGATTGACACGTTTAGCCTCGTATGCTAAATACTCAAGTAGATGCTTCATACGGTCAAAGAAGCTTAGAGGGAAAATCCCTTTTAATTTGCAAAAAATTAATGGAAATTTCCTTTCTAGTTTTTCCATTTCAACCAACTTGATTTCAGATGATATTAAGCTTTTGAAAAACAAACTTAATTCTGTTATAACTTCCCAAACCTTATTTGGTAGCAACTTCCGAAATGCAATAGGAATTAGCTTTTGCATAAACAAATGACAATCATAACTTTTCATCCCAAATAATTTGTACTTCCTCATATCTACAAATTCTGTCAAGTTTCAAACATAACCATTAGGAAACTTTAGACTTTTCAACCATTCACACAAAATTTCCTCTTTTTTTTGTCCAAAGTGTAACTTGCTTTTAGATATTTACCGGTGTGAAGATCTTTATGTAACTCATCCATTCTATAAAAATGTTTCAAATCAGCTCGTAATTTTGTATTGTCTTTTGTCCTCCCTTCAATGGTCATTATGTTGTTGAACAAATTGTTAAAAAAAAATTTCAATATGCATCACATCTAGAGTAT
>JANSVB020000082.1:3595586-3606926 GCA_025504935.2 Erythroxylum haughtii
AAATTTCCTTAGTTCTTTTTAATGACCAAAACCCCATTTTATCAACTTTGATTGCAATTTTTGACAATTAGGCTAGCTTATACCTTTTTCACTTGGTTCCAATTAAGTGAGACGACCCGAGGTTGCATCTTGTATTGCAATCCTTGGAATTTTGATTATTTTTGATTTGGTTTCCAAGGGATTGATCTTTAGATCGATACGAAGTGCCGATCATAGAGCTGAAGATCTAGGCTTATTATGTAATATGGAAATTGAGGATCATGATCATCATTTATTCCTTTGTAGCTACTCTAAAGCTATTTGGAGTCGACTTATGCACTTGTTATCATCTCGCATGGATAGCTATCAAGTTGATTAATTAGTTCCTCTCCTAAAATAAAACATGTAATAACGCAATATATTCTTGGACTTTTAATAAAATATTTGACCATAACACTAGAGGATTTATATAAACTTATGTTTGGTACCTCATGCAACTTCTAATATCTAACCTGTGGTCTACTTTCATATAAGTTCTCTCAAACCATCAACACATGAATTGATATCATGTCTAATTGTTAACATTATTAAACTTACATTAAGAATATTCAAAGATACTAATAAATAAATTCCACTTTATAAATAATATTAAATTTATCTTTAATAAATATCATAACTATGGTTTTTTCCATCTAAACATATAAAATACTTAGCCAAGTATCATATCTCAACAACAAACAAAAGGGATAAAATATAAGACATCAAGGTAAAAAGAATTCTACATAGGATCTTCCTATTCTAATTAGATTTAATTCACTGAAATTATCTTCAATCGCCTCCTCTATAAAAAATAGCTTTAAAGTTGAACTCTGAGGGTCCTTAGACCTCTTGGCGACTAGACTTAGGTTTATAATATTAAATAATGATAAAATATTAACCAAAGAAAGACCAACTCTCTCCAAAATTAGGGTTTTTTTATTTTAAATACATCCTATCTACCTGACATATGATCATATCGTAGGCCATGTTTCTTTCTTTATCTTTCTAAAGAGGCGTATAGGCTTTGACATGTCTATGTCATAGGCCATGGAATTTTTTATAACTTTTTTCTATGGCAAGATATGCAAAGATACAATCATGTCTTAAACTACATTGCTCTCTAGATATTGTCTATGCCATAGGGTTTCCTTCTAGGTTGTGTTACAAGAATAGATTCATCTCTATAAGGTTTATAAGGGATACAATTTAACTCATAATTATATGTTTAGATACGTTTATTTAGGAATTGTGTTTCTTTATATTTTTCATTTGAAATCTTCTCTAATTCTTGTTAAAGCTCATCCTAAAATTAAATCTTGAAAATGATCTAAAACATAACATAAAGTGAGCAAACCAAAGTAATTTAAGCATATAAGTAGAGAAAGAGACAAGTAAAACATGTGTATGTTTTAAACACATCACAAGCTCTAGTGAGGATTCACACAATGACAATCTTCTTCCATTGATTAAAAGGGTCTCTGGTGTTGAAATCTAAAAACATTAAACTAGATGGACAATATTTCCTTGAGCTTTCTAACATTATATGGCATGTCGAAAGAAAAATGTTGTTAGTTACTATTTTTTATCTCGAGAGGTTTGATACATTCTAACTCTCAATAAATGATTATCCTATGTCAACTCTGTTTTCTAATGTTACATACTTCTTCCTTCCAACTTAATCTTTTATTTGTATCCCTCTTAATATTGATTGGATAGGTTAAGAAGGTTTAAGAGGTGCAATTAATAATTTAGCCTCCCTTCACACATTAGTTAACTATAAACATAATTATAGAATCAAAATATAATATGAATTATGTTCAAAATAACAGGTCTTAAATATATATAAATTATAATGATCAATAAATAAAGTTATCGTATGATGGTGGAATATGAAAGTGCTTAAATAAAAAAGATATGATCATATTATATGGGATAAATTTTGTAGACATCATAGATTGGTGTAGATGTTCTAGTAAGAATAATATGACTTAGATTAAGTTTATTTTCACCAATGATAGTAGAAAGAAATCAAGCATCATGACATTGATGAAAAATTTGTATCTATCTTGAGGGGGGATATACTAACAAAGTTTGGTTATAATGTAAAACCCCGAACCATTCCTTTCATTGAATATAAATTTTTATTTTTGGTGAATAATATTTTTTAGATAAATATTAAATCTGGGTGAACAATAATTTTTTGAGGACCCAACCCCCAAATATTGAAAATTATCTAAAATAAGTATTAGAGTCCAATGATACTTAAAACATATCAACAATAAGTTTGATAGGATGGAATTCGAGAGTTTTGAAAATTTAGGACTAAAATGTCTTTTTGGAAAATAATGAGTATTAATGATTTTAAACACATTCGAAACTTTTTTAAGGCATCCAATCAATAATTATTGACTCTAATTAGATTATTTCATGATCAATTTGAAAATAAGACGGTTATGGAATATTTTCAGAATTTAATTCGGTTAGTTGATAAATTAAATTCAATAAAGGGCAATTTGATCATTTTACATGTCATTAAGGGTAACTTGGTCATTTTATATAGTGTTAGTGGAAGAATAAGTCATTAGAAGAGAACCAATAGGAAGGTGAAGTGTGGAATCTATTAAATGAGCATTAAAAAGAATAAGGCAAGACTTTTGTCTTCATTTCAACATAAACGTGAGAGACCAATCAAAAGGAAGAAAAGAAGAGAGAAGAAGGGACATTCGGCCAATGAGGGAGAAGAAGAGTGTAGCTATCATTTTTCATGGTTTTGGAGCATAAATTGAAGAGATCTTGATCAAGTGGAGGTTCTCATCAAATACCAAGAGATTGGAAGATAAATTGGTAAGTTTTCCTAACCTAAATTTCTAGTTTTGGAGTTTTTTTAGTAGGATAGGTTTATGTAAGATAAATGATAATTTTTGACTTGTCATGAAGTAGATAATAAGTTTGGAAGCATTTCAGGGATGAATATGACAAGAGAAAGAATTTTGTTTAGATGTATTTAGTTCTTAGATCACTTAAACCAGACATCTTGTTTTGACTATAACTTGGCCTATAGACCTCCAAATTAGTTGATTCCAATTGGAGATAACACCTAAGACATAATTCCTAGAGGAGACACTAACCTAGTTCTGGTTGAATCATATTAAAATTTGAGATTGAAAATGGTAATCTGATACTACCCCTGTGTTGGAGCAACTTGTGATGTTTAGTGCATGTTTTTTGAATTAGAACTTCAAATGGTTTGATTTTTGATAATATGAAAACTAGAGACATAGGGAAACTTATTTCAAATACGTGAGTATACAACTAACTCAACTAAAAGCATAAAATAGAAAGGTAAAAATTGACTCCTAGTTATAGTACAAGTTGAAGGTACTAAGTAGCATATTCCAAAAGGGTAGCAGAGAAAGCACATATGAAGAATAAGTAATTTATTATTTCATCTTCTTTATTACGTAAACAATATAATTTGTTTAGGATATTGAATTTTATCCTATACTTGCAACACTAGTTTATGTCAAAGCACTTTTTTGTCTAATAGAATAAAGATATCCTTACATGATTGGTTTTTAATACCTTAAACTTATGTATAAACCAAATCCAAACTATCTACTCTATCTTAGTTAAAGGTTAGAATTGGTAGCCTTTCTTTAATTTCTGAAAATTCTTTACAAGCTTAGTGGGACAATTTCCAATTCATCCTATCTATGATTGCTTCCACTCTTATTGAATAGAACCAACTAGCCCAATGCAAGAAATTAGTTGTTTTAGGAAGGAAAATTCCCTAAGATAATTATGTATAATTTAGTGAAGATAATTAGATCAACTAAGGTAATTGCCATGTATCCTACTCTCTAATTTCTCTCTCTCTAAATGTCTTTGATTTTTAGGAGACCATTATATACATGGCAGAGTCAAGAAGATAGCACATGTTGTCGTATTTACTATTATGCTAGCTTAGCTATATAGACACTAGATCAACGTGCGTGTGTGTGTGTGAATAGTGATTGGAAAGAAAAATCTATAAGGAATATATAGACATGAATTAGGAGAAAAGAGTAATAGATGTAATATAGAAGAAGAGAAAGAAATAAGCTTTTATAGATAGCAGCGGATTGGGTTGGGCTCGGGCATAGGCTGAAAATTTTAGCCCAGACCTAATCAAGCTAAGGATATATTACCCAAGCCCATATCAGATTAGGCTTGGAAGACCTTATGCCCGATCAAGTTTGACCCAGCCCAATTATTTATTTTAAAAAAAATTAAACTTTAAAAATGATATTGTTTTACTCAAAGCAACTTCTTTTTTTATTTTTAGGCTTCAAACTATGTCGAGCCTAGTATTCAAAGCTTAAGTTGGCCTAAAATTAGAAAATTTTAAAATAAAATTCCAAACTCAAATTAAAGCCTAGACTAATTTGTCATGCATATAAGATTTTGATGAAAATATACTACATAAGTGTCAATGGAGTAAAGAAATAACTCAGTTTTCTAATTTTTTTAGCTCTATTATCGTGTGGCTTCTAGGATGTCTCTTCTCTTCACTTCTGTTTTATATATTTATTGATGGATCATATGCTCCTCTCCCTATATCTCTCTTAATAATTAAAATTTGTCTTCTTTCTCTCCCACACACACATATGCTACCTCTCTCTGGTTTTCTTTTTGGAAAAGACAAGCAAAATGTTTGCATTTGATTACGGTATTTCTTTCACCCTTATCAGCACAAAAATCATACAAAAACCAATAAATTTCATTTTTGTATTGCTTTCAAGAAGAATTTTTAAGGAAAAATAAATAAGATTATTTTAGGGAGGTTTTCTAATAGAATTAGTCCATATAATCAGCATTATTTTCATCAATAAGCAATCCTTAAACAAGCATTACATGTCACTAGATCATATTATCAGTATATTATCACTAATATACTCAAAAAGTGAGGAATGCTCAATGGTATGCTATCAGCATGTATACACTTTTCCGTTCTCTAAGGTGTCCCCACCACTTGAATTGATGACAATCAGGGAGCTCTTAGTTGATGAGTTTGAGAAGGAGTTAAAGGGTAAGGAATAAAAGGTGAGAGGTTGGTTGTTGATTATCATTATAGTGGTAATATTTTGATATCCCACTTTTAGAGAATTCTCCACATCTTCCATTTAATAGAGGAATGAAACTCATTTCTTAATAGTTATAATTTATTATAAAAAAAATTATAAATTACGCTTTATATAAAAAAGATCATGCAATAATTTGACCCCTAATTCATATAAAGATAAATATTAAAAAGGATTACAGTGATTTGTTTTCATCTTGATATGCCTAATTCCTCATTATTCTTGATTCTTCACTTAAATTTCCTTAAGAATTTCTTAATTTATATTTATGCTTCTTTACTCATTTTATCTATCTTTTGATTTCTCAATTGTTTTAATTTGCTTGCTTGCTCACTTTACCCTTCTATTGAATTTCATCTTTCATGTATTAACTAATTTTATCATAATAAAATTATTAATATCACTAAAAATAAATTCATTAATAGCAGTATATTGTTATAATCAAAACCATGAGTTAGGACATCGCTTGTTCCAACTTAAGTGAGCCTATAGTGAGAGTGTTTCAACTTATATCTTTATAAATATTGAATTTCTTTTATATCTCATTCAATTGGAATTTAATGAAATTCATTGTAAAGTCAATGACTATTAGATTACGGTGGTTTCTCTCATCACTCTACGAAGATGTTCATAATAAATTTAATTCCCATAATATTTGGAAAGTAGATGTAAGACCTTTCAAGAAATTAAATTGTTATAAATTTGGTTTTGTATCTCTTATTCTCATATATTATATTATTTTGCTTTATTACATTATTCAATTGTCTTGATTATTTATAAACTTATATTATCTTATATCATATTGAAAACTCTTAAATGGTTAATAACATTCTTGAATTAATTTTTTCTTAAAAACACTCAATTTACCTCCCCCTTAAGTTCTTATTGAGACATCATAACTATAAGAAACCATATTAGAGCGAAAATTTATAAGATATTGGATCGAGGAACAATCAAGCAGAAGGTGGTGACGTTCGAGAATGACGAGGGTGTCAAGTAAGTTGACAGTAGCACTTGTAAATAAGAAGTAATTTAGAGTAGATACCTAATATAGAAAAATATAAAGAGAAATCACTCATAGGAGATCGGGAAAATATTGTTAGCTTAGATTGGATTATAAACTTAGATCTTTCTGATGATGTAAAATTTTTGGAGAGATTGTACTAAATATATGAAAAAGGAAAGATAATAAGATAAAAGAATTTATAATTTCAATGATGTGTGAATATTAATCTTTTTTTAAAAAAGTAGTTTAGTAAGTTGTGAAACGATACTGTTATTAAGTCGATTTAAGTTTAAACTATTATAAGTTTCGTAACACTTACATTTATACTTGTCATACTCGTTTTTGACTATTTTATAATCTTAGGAACTATTTTAGCCTTCTTTTTTCAATGACCATGTTTGACAATAAGCAGATTGTATTAGTTGTGAGTTGATTATATCAACAGTTAGCTGATAACAGATTAATATAGCTGACAGTTGACTAATATAGCTGATTTGACCAACGGATAATATCAGTTGTTTATTTAAAGATGTTTGGTAAAATTAATTATTTAGTATTAGTTGTTTATGTGTAAAATGACTTATGAGAACGTAACTTAAAAAAGACTTATAAAGACATGAGTTTTATATCTTAGTATTTATTTAAATATTCTCATAAGAATTTAGATATAGAAAAAGAAGTTAACATCATCATTTAAAGCAAATGTTTATTATAATATAAGAACGACGTCTAACTACCATTAAATTAAAAGCAATATTATCACAAATTGTTGACATCTCCTGAGTTCTCGATTCTTCAATGCCTTCTTATATAGAGTTAACTTCAACATCTTCAAATACATCTAGAGGTATAAATTCAAGATCTTAAGTGATGATGTTAAAAGTTGGGTCATCAATTGTGTTTCTTCTAATATAGTTATGTAACACAAAATATGTACAAATTATTCTATTTTGATCCATCAGTAAATACTTATTCAATCCTAATTTAAAGCTTACGTTTTAATTTGCTTTAGTCAATCAGTCAAAATTAAATAAATTAAAACTTATTTGCCTATGTTCGAAATAAAAAATAATTATTTAAATTAATGTTAGAAACTAAACTAAATGTAGTAGTTAATGAGCATAAAAATTATTTTTAATTATATGAAAATGTAATCCCTTAATAAAATTAGTCTTATCTTATATCTAAAACTTAAAAAGGATTTTAAATAATTTTATCTATTAAAATTAACATTAAAATAATTTTTTAGGCATAATAACTATTTGTAGAAACTTTCTATGTTTAACAATATTTAAAAATAAATATATATATTTAATTTAATGATTTAATTCTTCTTAATTACAAAATTTAATCCAAGTATTAATAGGTTAGTATCAAATAACTTGGTAGTAGTTTTTGTATTGTATAATACCAAATCCAATGATATTTAATTTATTTAACTAAAATTGAAATAATTTTTTTAAAAAGAATGATTTTGATATGAAGCACAAAATTATATTAAAGAAAAAAATTTCAACTTGGTTTAATTTTTGAATAAACCATAGTATTTTTTATTTCGAGTAAATTGAATTCACAGTTTATGCTTATCTATCTCTATTTCTATCTCCGTCTCTATCTCTATCTATAATAACATTTTGGCGTCTTTTAGTCCCTTAATTTCTCAACCGTTGGAGCAAAATGTTACTCATAGGAGCATTTTCTAAAACAACAAATTGACTTCAATCTACCAACCCAATCAGCTGATTATCAAACATGATTACCGGCGGTTAGACATGGTCAAACAGCCAAATACTTCTCAATCCGCCAAAAAATAGCTGGTCAACCATTTATCAAATAAGGCTAATGACTAAAATGAATATGAAATTATTTAATAGAGTTAAAAGAAGGAAAAAGAATAATATTAGAAAATAGTTTTCTAATTAAGGAAAAACAATTTCTAATGAGATTAGAAATAAAAACTTCTAATTATATTATAAATAGTTTTCCAATTGGATTAGAATGAGTTATTTGTGTAATTTTGAAAAAAAAAAGAGTTTTTCTAAATTATAATAAGTAAGAAGTACAAATTATTGAAAATTGTTTTCAATTAAATTTTGTTAAAGTAGTCAAGGTAACTAGAAATAGTTTCCAATTGGATTTGAAAATTTGTTTTCAAATCAAAATAAATTTATATTTAGAATAGAAATTTAGTTTATTTAAAAAACAATGAGTTTAATCTAATGTAATGGTTCAAAGAGTGAGAAATATTACTTTGAACTATTACTTTAGATTATGAAAATCAAAGCTTTATGTTTTATGCATATAAATTGATTATGAGTACATAAGATACATGCTTTATTTATATGGTAGAATATATATATATATAGGATGCATGATAAATTGTATGTTTTATCTATTCGATATTTTATATGCAATTTATGATTGATGAGACAAATAAAATTAAAATCTTTCATTAAAATATTAAGTATACATTATGAACGTGATTTTTGCTTTCCATTGTTATGAGAATAAACCAGAGTTTTATTTATAGTAGGCTTGTTGAGCAAACTCAAGGCCACTTTAACCCGAACATGTTTAGTTTTATACAGTAGGTTGTACTTAACTAAATTTGTGTGATTTGGATGAACAAACTCATGATTACATGAATTTAGAAGCAAGGTTAGGAATAACATATGTTATGTTTTGGCAAGAGTTGTCATTTAACGGATCTAAGAATTACATGAGACGTGATTGATAAAGTTGTTATCTACCTAATTTAAGGTTAGTTGGTTTGTTGAGCAAACTCAAGATCAATTAAATTTGAATGGAATCCTAGCCTACTAGAAATATTAAAGTAATCTTTTAGAATAGTAGTAAGGGCTATTATTTTGAATAAAATAGTGGGAGTAATTAAATACATTATTAAAGTCCTAATCTTATTTGGTAGTCATAACATGTTAATTACTTATTTTTCTTACTTTTATAATATGTTCTTAATGGAATTTACCTTGTTTAGTATAGTTAGTGAACCAAATTTTTTGGGCATAGGATATGTTTGAGAAGGCTTCTCAAAATTAGAAAATAGAAATTGTATGTCCATTATGTTATTATGTTATAATCTTTGTTGAGGATTTAGTGACAAAGTTTCAGAGATATGTTAAAATCATATAGTTGATAAAAATGTATTGATAATTTGAGTTGACTAATGTCTCATAAACTTTGATGAGAACGAGTACCCAAATTGTTTCCTGAATATTGGTTAAGTGAGAAGTTATTGGCTAACCTTTTGGTTTAAGTTGAATGTCTTCTTTTTCACAAACAGGCATTTGTGACAAGCTCTATCAGTTTTCTAATGGCGACAGGTACGTCCCCTTTACTTTTCGAGTATTATTAGCTCAGGTATTGGATCTGGGCCTTTTGCAGGACTTGGAAGAGATGTACAAGGTAAAGGGTTTTCTGGGTTTTGGTTTTCTGGAATTTCTTTCAACCCTCGTTGTAAAAGGACAGAGCCATTCCCTTGTTGTAAATTACAATCTAGTTGGATCACTTGGGGCAGTGCTAAGATTGGCAGGTTTTGGCTGGATCTCTCGATGTTCCCTGGTGTAAGTATCTATTTGCTTATGTTTTATGGTTAAATGGGATTGATTCAGATCTGGTTTTGGTCTTTTTTGTGGGTGTGGATCAGAAAGTTTGAATCTTTACTGAGTTTGAACATTAGTGTCTCACTGTCAACATGCGTTAAAAGCAACAATCATTCCGATCTCATTTTTGTTCCCCTTGTTTTTGTTGGAGATTTGTCTGTGTTTGGCTTGTTTTCGTTTTGGTCTATGTTTCTTTTGCATGGCTGGGTTTATGATTGAAGTTTCCGAAGACTGATGCTTTTTAGGTTAGATCTTGGTATACTCCTAGGAATCAGTTAAAGTTTGTTTCTTTAAGAGTTTTGGTTGATGGGTCGGTGCCTTTTTGTTGAAACAAACTATGTTTTTTTAAGTCATTTACTGAAATAAAAAAACTTCTAAAATGGGTAAAAGTCATCTATATGCATCCAAGTTGTTGCCTTTTTCTTTTATGTTTTTCACAATGATAGTAGAGCAGCGAGCACCAAAAAGTTAGACACAATGATGATGATGAAGGAGCACTGGATGCCTGCCAATCTTCTCGCCCCTTTTTATCATGAAGATTATGCCCTCTTTTTTGACGAGGTATGTAAACAAACGTTTCTTTCTTAGGATTGAATAAGAGGTATGTAAAAGTTGCTCCCTTTCTCTTTTGATTATGTATTCTCTTTGCATATGATATTGTTGGGTTTATGTCAAGATTGAATTTTATGCTTAATGATCTTACGGTTTCAGACATTTTGTATTTCGACTTTGTTTTTTTATTTTAATACTTTATTGCTCTCTTATCATTTAGGTATTAGTGCTTTTCTACAAATAAAGAGATGATATATTTCGTATATTTTAATTTTAAAATACATTTTATTTTTAAAATCAAGTTATATTTTTATTTATTATTATTTATTTATGTATTCTATCGTAATTCTATTTACTTAAATTTTCTGCTGGCCAGTTTTTACTTATTTATTCTGTTTACCTACATCACTATTTTTCTATTACATCTGCATGTGGATTTACCGAAAACAGCCTCTCTACTATGTAGGGGTAAGGTTGCGTACTATCATACCTCCCCAAACCTCGCTTCACTGCGAGACTTCGGACTGAGTGTGATGATAATGATGATGTAAGATTTATGCCAACACCATGATAGCAAAATGCAAGGGATTGTATGGAGTAGAGCTAAAGGTACAATACCTTGTTGGAATTGTTCTACTTAATTTAACCTACTAAAAGCATAATTGTGGACTACAATTAAAGACTTTGTTATAATATGATAATAGTTATCAATAGAAGAAAATGATTGCGTAAGTTTTCTTGCCTATAAGAGATATGATAATAATCATATCTATTTCTAGCTCATGCTTATGAGTGTTTGATATTGAATTTGGATTCAACATTATTTTAATGTTTAAAGCATGATAATAAATAGATTGTCAAGTAAAGTTGTTGACCCAATTTTATAAAAATAGTTTGTATATGTTGGATCAAAAGACTCCTATGCTTAACATAAGTGGCAAGAATACAGAGTCGAATAACCGATACCATCCTTTTATGCCATGTGATATAATGAGATAAGAGCCTTTTGCTTTTCCAAAACATA
>JANSVB020000082.1:3697812-3707922 GCA_025504935.2 Erythroxylum haughtii
AAAAAGAAGCGAGGGAGATTTAATAAAAAGTTTTAAAGATTATGGTGATAAACATTGACAAAATTATAAGAAAAAAATGCATACACAGAGCATGGGACAAGTCTCAGCAATAGCACCATCAGAGATCATTAGAGGCAGGCTTAATTCAATTTCTTTTTGCTGAGGAGCGGAAGCAAATTCAGCAAGGTTCAATGACGCTGTTCCTACAGCAGGAACCTTGTTCTTTGGCCCTTGCTTCACACCCTGCATTAGAAAATACCAACAAACTACTTCTCAAAATGCATAATTGGAATTTGAAAAATACAACAACAAAAGCAAGGCATGAGGCAGAAAATAACAACAAAAAGGTATTTCTGTGGAAGGAGACACAAGAATTTGCTTCAGAGGGAAACGAATTCTAGGATGAACGAAAATCTTGAGGAGGGTGCAACAGGCGAAACAAACAAGAATAAGACATCTACATGCCCATGATGAGGATGCCAATGAAAAATCTGCCAAGGTCGCATAAATGAATTCCACAAATGGAATATTTCATATTGGAAAAGGCTGAACAAATACCAAATCTCATTAAGATTTTCATTGGTCAACTCCAAACGGAAAAACTGCAAATCAGTCAAACAACCTGAAATGATATGCAGTAGAGTCAGAGCTTTAGAAAAGTCAAATCAACGATTGAATCTTAGCAAACAAATCCAACCCCTATGATGTTGAAGATCGATCGGAAACTCTTTACCCCAACAAATTTTAAAGAAAAATAGACAAATAATAAAAGGAGAAAATAGAATACTATCAGAAATAGACAATGATCCGCAAAACAATAAAACCAATATATCAGCAAAAACAAAAGGCAAGCCAGATCATAAAAGTAACCGAACCCCATGTTCAAAAAGAAATGCAGAAACACAATTACCCCAAAACCAAACCTTTAATGCCGTAAGATTTCCCAGACTGCGAACCAAGTCCAAAAAGGTTTGCTACCCACTCTTTTCACAAGACAGAAATTCAATGGAAAACAAACGACCCATAAAAGATCTCACAAAGAGAAGGAGAAAATAGACATTAAAAAGAACAAAACTTACGTTAAAGACACAGAAAGCGATCTCCCAAGGAAGAAAGAGGTTGTCTTTATAGGCCGATAAAGTGCACAAACTCTGAAACTCCTCAACATCCCAGTCAACAACGCATTTCCCTTCAACACAAACCTCGACTTCTTTAGTGAAATTCCTCTTAACCTTTCTTCTGAGTGGATTGAACGCCAATTTCTGACCTTTCCATCGAACCTCCACCGTTAACTTCTCCGAACACTTATTTTCAGGACCTGCCACCAGACCCCATCCCTCCATCCGCCGTACCACCAGCTTCACCTCGTACTTTTTCGAAACCAGCGGCGGCCATGGCCGCCAACTTATCATTTTCGCCACCATTCACAAGGCCCCAAAAAACTAACAGGCAATAAAATACCTTTTCTAATTTTCTCTTCCGCCGTTTCACTCACGAAAAGCGAAACCCAAAATATTTGTTTCAAAAAACGAAATGGGAAGTTTTATAGAAAGACGAAGATGCTAAAGTGAACACAAGACATGCGGGTCTTTGTCGACAAGGAAAAAACGAGTAGACGCAGTGTCTAGTGTGGGGTTAAAAAGGATACATTTAGAGAAAGCATTAAGTGAACCAGGGTTAGAATAGAAGAGACAAAGATGGTTAAAGACTCCAATAGCTTAGTTGACTTACGTATACAGTATGCATGTTCCTTCCCTGTATCTGCGGTAGCCGTCTTTGTCCTAAAAGGTGGAATCGCTCACCTCATGCGCCCCTACATTCTGCCTGATAAAATAATGAGGAGATAAATTATAGTCTAATTTCAATCAGCTTCTCAATAAAATGGCCCACTTTTTACATTAATGGGATTCGAACCAATGACTAACTAAGCTATGTCTGTTTTTATTGGATGGGTATTCACAAAAAAAAAAACACAAAGTATTGAAATTGAATTACGAAATGAGCTTTAATTTTTCTTTTTTAACATTAAAAATATCCTTCTAATAATATTCATCTAATTCTACCATATATTTCTTCACTTCAAGTAGCCTCTCTCACCTTAAACAGCCTCTCTCATTAAGAAACGGAACAATAATATCTTCTCTACGAATCAACACCTCCTACCATATCCAAATTTTCCCTTTTTCTTGTTTTTAAGTGTCTTTTTCTTTTTTGTGTTTTTGTCTATAATTATCATTATCTTTTAGATTTATCTTTCGATTTAATTTCTCCTTTTATTTTTTCATCCGACCTATATTCTTTTATAGTTCTAATTTTTTTTTGTATATATCCTGATTTTTTTATTTGTTTATTTTCAGCTACATTTTAAGTGAACCTTATTCTATTTGGAAACATTTTAATAATAATTTTTTTATGATATTACTTATAAAAAAATTGATGTTTATACCTTACTCTATATAAGTATAAATATTTATTATTTAATAAGATTATTTTTTAGTGAAGGACAAAAATGTCATATAAAATAATTGAATTCATTTTAATTGTGATCTAAATAATATAATATAATTAAATTATAATATTACTGAATTTATTCCGAATAATATAAATTTAATGTAATTTAATTTAATTTAATTAATATAATTAAATCCAAATCGATAATAAATGTCTCCAAACGGCTGCTATTTCCTTTCTTTCTTAACCGTAACTCACTGTGCCTAATTAGACTTTAGCTCATTCTCCGTGGATAAAATGTCATGTGAATCAATCGGCTTCCTTTTACTCGCTCTTTTGAAAGAATCAATAATATATCTTCACAATAACCGACGGTTTCTTGTTAAGATTGAATAATGTTCTTAATTTATAAGGGCATCAGGCATCTCCTCAGATTTTTCTATTTCTAGGAAAAAACTCTTTAAAGATTGTCGTAGATATACCTAAAGAACTTTTGTCCCATGAATAACCATGCTGTGGGTGATTGAGGCTTAGCAAACTACAAAGGCAATATGTATTTAATTAATTAATTAATTATATTTATATAATGTATATGATATTTACATAATATCATATAAATTAAAAATAAAATAGCTTTTAAGGTGTAATATTAATTTATTATACTTAGTAATAATTAACAATATATGTATTAATTTAATATAATGATAAATTAAGTTTTATTAAAATTTTGCATTATATCCTAGTACTAACAAATCAAATAATCAAATTTGTTTATAAATATCGATTAATAAAATTTATTATTTTATCATAATTGTCTATTGTTCCTTTTACTAAAATTACTATATTTTAATATATTATTAAATTAATTTTTAAAAATTAATAATACTTATAATATATTAAGTTTTTCTTTATGTTAATACTCCTATCAAATAAAATGATCTAAAATTAAAAAAACATAGATTATAAGCAATTAATTACAAGTAATAAATAGACAACACTAGAGTTAAATCAAATGAGTTGATAAGACAAAATCAATATTTACACTCACTGTAGCAGATTGATAGGCACAAGCATTAATTAGTACTAGCACCAAACTTAAAAGGTTTACAGGACGTGAAAAATTAATTAATATTGCATGCTAAATATAGGTTAGGATATTTAAAATAATACAAATTTTATGACTTTTTATTATTAAAAAAAATCAATTTAGTTAATTATTATTTATTTATAAATACAAGAAAGTAATCAATCATTTTATTTACTAGAATTATCATATAATAAATAAAAATCATAAAATAATGAATTTATAAATTAATTAGTTATTAATAAAAATAAATTATTATATATAAATATGATAAATTAATAAAATTTGTAAATCTATTTATTTGACACATATCATTTTTATAATTTGTTAATTATCAATCACCCTTATAACTAACAATTTAGGCAGCAAAAGCTTAAGTTAGCCTACTCTTCTCAATACATAGCAAATGATACATATTTATTTTATAATTTTTTTAAGGATTAACCCTTGAATGTACACAGGGAATATTCAAATTAAAAAATTAACCTTGCAGTACTGAGCTACGTAAAATTATTCATATATAACTACGTTGTTTAAGACTTCCAAACAACATGAACATGATAATATATTGTTAAGAAGAGAATTTTGAACTATTTCCCTTGTTTTGGTCTTTACTGAATAACTAAAAGAGTTGGATATACACGGGAGGGTTAATGTAAGTGATGATTTAACAGCGTGCCATAAATAAATGACTTCACGTCCCTCAAAATTTAAGGTTAACTCAAATCTTGACTTAAAAACAAGGGCTAAGTAACTAAATCTTATATTAGAGTTTTTCTTTAGGTCAATATCTGAATTTAAGGAATGGAACCCTTGCCCGTTAACTCAAACTCGTTGAGTAATCAAATCTTCAGATTCAGATCTTAACCTCTAATATAAGGTTTAGTTCCTTAGCTTTTGCGACAAACATTAAGTAATATGTCTCTCAAATTGATGTCATTACTTCCACGATAATTAACGTTAATTGTTTTCAATTAGAAAGAAGCACTAAGATTTTGTAAGGACTAAGTCGATCTTAAGAGTTTAAACTTCCAAACAACATGATTAATCTCCTTACCATACATGTTTACAAAATTATTACATATATTTAAAAGTTTATTTAATCTGTTAAGTCCTAATTAACCAAAACATGATGAAGATGATTATGGCTCAAGACCTTGGATATATTTGTATATAAGCCTAGATCAAAGGATCTTTGTGAACTGTTGAAAGTTGTTGGAAAAGAACATTGGATCGAACTAAGATGTCCTCTCCTAGTGATTTCTGTAATACTTAAAGACCCCAAAATCATTACCTTGTATGATAATGAAGAAGATTTTTTATTTTTGGAGGCTCAGACCAATAAAACAATTGGGTATCTAATGAGACTATATTCACGATCAATAGATGTGAGTCCACAAAGAAATCATGTGCCTATTTCTCCAGCAAAAGAAATACTAAATTGATAGATAGAAAATATGTAGCACAAAAGATGCCTTTGTTGAATTGATTCAAAACTTGATGATTTATCCCAACAAACAAATATGTTAAATTTAAAGATTGACGATGTATCTCTCTAAGCTCTACAGCTACATCAACAGCTACTCAATCAAACAATTTGATTCTAATTTGTGAAAATATATTGACCAACATTACTATAGATTACACTTTTCCAAAAAAAGGAAGAGAATTACAAAAGGTTTTGAGTACCAGAGCTTAAAAAAACTGAACCAAAGATGGATATTCACTATTATGTTAAATTTAATTGATCCCCATAATATTATAATTTATATCAGCTTCTTTACCATTATGACAAGATTCTTTGAAGGCAACTTCTCATCAGATTGGACTGATATTTCTTTTGAATTTACTAGCCTTATTCTCTTTAACCAAGACTGCAACTTAAAGTAGTTCAACATCTTGCAGCATTAGTGCCAGCAGTGGTGAAAGATTCACTCAATGACTGCAAACTTTTAGTCTACATCATCTATATCGTTATCTATGGTAGCGCATTGTAGTTCAACACTTTCAAAACGATACTAGTAGCCCTTAGCCATAAAAAAGTTAAGATTTTTGTTAGTTCCTATTAACTAGGTTGTTAATTTAGCCTATGTGACATTACAACTAAGCAACCTGGACCCAACAAATAAGTAGGTAATTTTAAAGACAAGTTACTTGGACATTAGTCACATATGCGATTTGCATCTCAACATTTCATAAAAGTTCTAAGTAAATCCTTATTGTTATCTATGGTATCATTTTCTCACATCCTAAATGTGCAATTATTATCAATCTACTAATATTAGGAGTGTAAAGTGGTATTAAAGATAACAGTAGAGAATCAATTAAACTTTTTGTGAAATGTTGAGGTACAAATCTCATATTTATCCTTCAATAAGACAATTGTTTCTTTATGTGTATACTTTTCTATAATTTTCTTTGATACAAAATGTATGTTTTAGACTGTGATGTTTGTTATAAAATTGATGTTACCCTTACTAATAGGATTAGTGAGATTCAATATCAATATGACTTAACCAAAGACTGTCTTATTAAAAATAGATTTAATCAAGAACTTAAACGCAAAATAAAAATGAAGGATATAAATCAGCACATTCATATTAAAGGATTGTGAGTAATAAGATCCTAGCACTGATCATCACTAGTAAGTAAGAAAAGATTTTAGCTATTAAATAACCAAGAACAAGTGTTTCTCTAAGAACAATAATGAAAAAAAGTCATCTATCAGGTAATTAGATTCAACAAAAACATAAGATGTCCATTATAATCAAAAGAAAGCCTCTTATAGGCACAAACCCCTAAAACTAGATTCTTAAAATGAAATAATAATCTTGATATAATCTAATTAGGAGACATAACTTTGACAAGTGAGTAAATCCTTATCTAAATTTGATACAATCTAGCCTGTTCAGACTATTAGCTTACATCTACAACCCAAGTGGGAGAATATCGTCTGTTGGTTACCTAGCAGTTTCAACATTGTGATGGGTCGTCTCTATTACTTTTATTTTGAAACCTCACAACTTTCCACTGCAAACCATCTTCTCTACCTGTTGTTTTAATGGAAGACAATAGGGAGTATAAAAACTGTGAAAATGTATTGAGTCCCTTAGCTTGACATTTTTTCTGCACACACCATTTGATTACATTTGTTAAAAGGTTAGAAGAGTCCTCTTACCCATTTGAATCTCGATGTTAATGGCAAGAAGTATGACATTAAAATTCCGCATTACCATTTTTATTGTAATAGACATGTATATGGTTTAAATTCATGTCTAACATATTCATATATATTCAACTTGTTTTATTTAATAAATTTGTGCTTGGATACAAGAAATTCAGGTGTGTTTCGATTACTCTAATTCAAATTTGGTCAATATTAAGACATAATATGTATTTAATGTACAACTGAAAAATTTTAAGATAAGAATCCACCAACATTAATAGTTTTAAGAAATGAAAATCTTCACTAGAAAATATTAGCTGGAGCATATTAAGGGTGCAATTTAAAGAATGCATCCTTAATTATAGTATATTTATCTTTAAATGCCATATAAATTTAAAATGTAAAGAAGAATATTTTGGATTTGATTACTCGAGTGACAATTCTTTTATCAAATATGGTAAAAGTATAGAAACAGGTACGCATTCTAGTGATAGGTATGGGCGAAGGCTAAAGGTACTGTTAAAGCCTAAAAACAATTTTATTACCCTCCTCACATGCATTTACGTTAACTAGCTGCGATTATTCACATACGAAACACCAATTTAGCTTTTATGCCGTTAACATCTAGTTGGTAGTTAACAATGGTTCTTGAGAGATTAATAGAAAAAACATTCTTTTTAGTTCCGAATTAAACACTCCCATAGCTCCTAGAAACAGCTGGCCATGCGTCAGACATGGTGATGTATCGCTTTGTTTAAGATTATCCGATATTTCGACAGCATTGATTTGACCGTACGTTTCTATAACACTAGAAAAATAAGTGTTATTAGCACATACATGACGGTTTTTTTTTTTTTTGATGCAACATGTGCATGAGGGTTAGTATATATTTAATTAGGCTAATTGTGCTTGTTCCTCTGATTCACCAAGAAAAAAGAGGACCCTATTTGGGCAAAGTCTTGGGTAGATTATTGTCAGAAAAGTGCGACTAGGACTAATAAAGTTATCAAAAGTTAATGGTCCACGGCTAAACAAACAGGTACTATGTCCTACTGGTTATAGTATAGTTAAATTTAATAGACCTATTCTGCGATTTGGCGTCAAACAAGTGTTGTGTGGTTGTGCATATCACACCGATAGCTATCAAACAAAGTCATGATCCATGAATGCTTGTTAATGATTTTATGACAACAGAAATTTGAGATGAGACGACTTGTTATGTTTAGTTAAATTTTCTCCACAAAAATACTATGTTTAAAATGTTTGTGATTGTGAACTCAAGGTACAGGTGAGTTGATCAAGGGCTTTTTTGACTTAAGTAAAATCACAGGTTCGAACCCCTTTATATATGCAATTGTTTAAAACTTAGAGTTAGAGTTTTATCTCCCGTAAGGGACTTATCTGGCTTGAGCAGAGATTAGTCTGAGTATGAATGACTTAAAAGCATCTTTTCATAATTGAGACCCACCTGAAACACATCGTATATAACTAAAAAAAAATAGAAAATATTTGTGAACGAGGATGCCATTAATTTGTACAACGTAACTGAACTGACAAAAGTAAAAAACTACGAAGTGACATAAGCAAAATTAATGCGAACCCTTTAAATCACCCTAAGGATGGGCCTCTTTATTAAGATTACATAAATCTCTTCCTTAAGAGGAAAACAAATTTATTGAATCCTGATTATCTTGACAATATTTATTGGTCGTTAATCATGATAAGCTTTTCATAATTCATATTGAAAAAGAGAAACCCAAAACCTTGTTGGAGCATTAGTAGTGGATAAAGAAAGTAAAAAGTAATTAAAAGTGGTTTATTAGAAGTTTGAATTGAGATTTTTCAAAACATGAAGTTTGCCACTCAAGATGGAAACGAGTTGAATTCAGAAAAATATCATGTATGGAAGCATTAGTTGGATCCACCTCGTCTTGTTTGGCTGGTTGTCCTTCAAGCCACCATACATGTCGAAGAAAAAGAATAGGACAAGGCTAATTAAATTCATTTACGTCATTTTCTATTAATTGGTTTTTGGATTTCTGATTTCATTCTTTACAATATCAAAGCTAGCAAAGCAAGTTAATGCCGGCTTTCGACGATATCAAGAACTTGGAAAAGTATCATTACCCCTAGTATAAAAGAAGTATGACAAAAAAATACTGAGTACCCTGAAAGGTACACAGGTAAAGTACGATAACTAATTAGCTAAAACAATTCTTTTGAATAGACCATCAACTAATCAAAGTCAAATTGTAAGCTATTGTAGTGTTCGGTAGACTATTATGGAACAACATAAGAACCTTGTGATTATCGGTAAGTTCTAAATATGATGACCGAAACACAAAATTCTTCTCTCCACGAGCACACAACTCTCAGCTTTCCTCTTACGAACCTTACACTCTTCCAACTCACAATATCAATAATAACATATACATGCAAGTCACGTGAGTTATTTATTAATTGAGATGATAGATTTCGAATAAATGTTGCAGAGATTACCAAAATTTGTTACTTTGAGATTTTGTAAGCTTTCCAATCGATTAATCTTAAGATTTGTGCCAGATTTTTTTATCAAGAAGCAATTAATGTCTACTAAAGGTTAATAGAATAAATTAGAGCCGTTAGATAAATTAGGACCGTTGCATTCAGAACACGTTAGAATGATGAACATTAGTATAAACTTAATTAATTAATTAATAACAATAAAAGTTACTGAAACATGCAATAGTAGTATATATATATAGTTAATAATAATAAAAATTTCTAATGGCATAATTAACAACCAAGTAATAATAATAATTAGTTGATAATAACATAATTATAACTAAACTAATAATTAAATAATAATAAGAAATGAATAATAAGAACATGTCTATTTATTAATTAACAATAACTGTTAATGTGAAAAAACCTGGTAACAAGAAAACAAAATAATATGAACAGTTGTGACTTAACCATGCAAAGTTATAGGCGTGATTACTAAAAATTTGTCTAATTTTAGTTTTTTTATATATTTAAAAGTTATTATAAGAAAATGGAGGAGTCTATTGTAAAAATTTATAATAACATAATTATCAACCAATTAATAATTAATATTAATTAAAAATGACAAAAATATACTAAATTAATAATTGATTAATAATATTAAAAGAAATGTGTATATATACTTAATAATTAATAATATGAAAAGATTAAAAAACGTTAGATAGTTAATAAGAACATAGTTCCAAGTTAAATGATAACTAATAATAAATAACAATCAACTGACATCATTAATTTAAATAATCATAGCTGTGACTTATTAGTCCCGACTGTGAAAAATGACACAAATAAAACTAAATTAATAATTGAATAATATTATCAAAAGAAATGCGTATATATACTTAATAACTAATAATATGAAAGGATT
>JANSVB020000082.1:3718057-3729590 GCA_025504935.2 Erythroxylum haughtii
CAAGTCCGACCAGAACACCAGCAGAAGAGTCTGAAACTAGATTACAAGTTGACGATGAATCAGATAACCAAAGCGTAGCTTCTGATGAAGATGATGCAGACGATTCCTTCAGCCAGACAGACAGAAACTTCCCATTTAGCCCTGTTTTGAGTGCTATTCTTCCATCACCTGATCCAGAAATTCACAGAGCTCCATCGACCAAGATGGAGATGGAACCAGTTAGGTCCCCACCATCTCGTCCGGAGATTGAGAGAGTTTCATCGGTGAGGATAGAAATGGGACATGTGGGGCCGTCAAATGCTGTGGTTGATAAGAATAACAACGTCGCAAGGAGGATGAGCACTGACGGTGGTCGTCGTCGGTCAAGAAGTGCGTACACAAATGGCATTTTCCTGACATGGAAGGACTTGTGGGTGACTGTTCCTGACGGTAAAAATGGTCGCCGGCCGATCCTGCAAGGGTTAACAGGTTTTGCAAAGCCAGGACAGTTGTTGGCTATAATGGGTCCTTCCGGCTGTGGCAAGTCTACGCTTCTTGACACTTTGGCGGGTATGTCTATACTCCAATCTATTCCAACTCACTATATATGTAAAATCAAGATTTTGAACTAATGCAAATAAACAATCGAAAACTGCAGGGAGATTAGGTTTATTAGAATATAATATAAATGTACAGTTATCATTAATACTGACAATTGTAACGATTAAATAAACCATACACGTGTATGTTTGATATACTTCTCTGTACCAAATGATGTTATTATAAGTGTATATATCACACCAAGCACGATTCGCGAGGTGTGCAGATTGTTGCAGCACTCAGCTTTTTCCGTTATATTGCTTTTCTCTTTCTTGGTATCAGAGCACGCAACAATGTCTTCCTCAGTCGCTTCCTCTGCATCCTCAGTCCAGATGTTTTCATCTCCTTCATAAAAAACATACACATTATTCAACTCATCCAGCCAAACTACATCTATCAAGTTAGATAGGAGTAACTATTTGGTTTGGGAATCTGTTGTCCTTCCGTTAATTGAAGGAAACTTACTTGTCTCCACATTAATGGGACAAGTGCAGCGCCACCTCGCCTCATTACTTCTGGAACGGAGATCATTCCAAATCCAGCATTTGAGGAATGGTTCTCCGTCGATAGACTTTTTGTAGGGTGGCTGCGCAACACAATGAGCCTGGAGATTGGTGCTCAACTTCTTCACTGTCAAACTGCTCGAGAACTTTGGGTAGGAGCAAAAGAACTTACGTGTGCATCTATGAAGTCCAGGGTGATGGTGTTCAAGTCGGAACTCCACCAAACTAGGAAAAACAATATGAAGATGGAAGAATATTTGGCAAAAATGAAGAGTATCTCAGATCAACTCACCTTAGCTGGAGCTCCAGTTGCTACGGATGACCTCATTCTACATACGTTGAATGGTTTGGACGTAGACTACAATCCCATTGTAGTAAAGCTAATTGATCAAGTTGATTTAACGTGGGTGAGACACAGTCGGTATTATTGGCATTCGAAAGTAGGATGGAGCAACTCAATCACTTCTCATTGTTAACTATTCAACCATTGGCAAATGTGACTCAACAAGTGGGATCAAATTCTGCTAATAACAGTCAGAAGAATTTCACTGAAAAATTCCTCTTGGCGTGGTTCATGTGGTGGATGAGGTCGTGGTAGATCTTGTGGAAGAAAAGGAGGATATAATAACAGTGGTGGACGTCTCTTTTGCTATCTATGCGAGAAACCTGGACATACGATACTAAACTGATATCACAGGTTTGATAGAAACTTTTACCCACCATCAACACAAAACAGTTATTCACCTTCAGCCTTTTATGCAGAACCTCATACGGTCAATGACCCCTCATGGTATATAGACAGTGGTGCTTCATATCACGTGACACCAAATCCTGCACAAGTTGATCATTTCTCTCCCACAAGTAAACAATATCTTTCCACTTATACTGGAGAAAAGGCTAGCATAATTGGCATTGGCACGACTTCTCTACTGCACTCAAATTTAACACTCAAAGATATTTTAATCTTCTGCTACTATAAGCTTGTTGAGTGTTCATAAATTAACTAAGGATAGTCCAGTGGTAGTTGCATTGACTAATGATGCTTGTGTGGTGAAGGACAAGAGGAAAAGGAAACAATGAGCACAAGGGAGGTCAATCAAAGGTCTCTATCCGATGGATGATTGGTTGAAGAAGAAGAAACAAGGGCATGCTCGAGCAAACAGAGCAACCGTGACAGTGAAGCAACAACAAGACTTCAGGACTTGGCATTATAAACTAGGACATCCTAGTAATAAAGTCCTACAGAATGTATTGCTTAACTACAACGTTGATATTGATTCCCAAAACTTCTTCTGTGAAGCATGTCAATTTGGAAAAATCTAAGTTGTTTCCTTTTCCTAAATCTATGTCTCGTGCTACTTCACCTCTTAAATTAGTTCATATGGGGACCATCACCAATGCATTCCGTAAGTGATTTTTTGTTTTACATACATTTTATAGATGGTTTCAGCCGCTATACCTAGATTTATCCATTAAAACACAAGGGAGAAGTAGTCAATGCATTCAACTTCTTTCGTGCACAGATTGAGAACAAACTCAATACCAAAATTAAGACTATTCAATGTGATAATGGAGCTGAATGTAAGCCATTTATTCTGATTACTCAAGAAAATGGAATAGAGATGCGCTATATATGTCCATACACGTCTGAACAAAATGGTAAAGCTGAACAGAGGCACGGGGTTTAACATTGCTAGCACAAGCACATGTACCTCTTACCTACTAGGTTGAGGCTTTCTAGACAACAGTATACTTTATAAATCGACTCCCTACCCTTGTGCTCAAAAACCTGACTCCCTTATTTTGACTCTTCAATGAGAAACCTGGCTATCAAACTCTCCAACCTTTCGAGTGTGCATGTTACCCCTGCCTCAAACCATATAACACACATAAATTTCAATATCACAGTCAAAAGTGCGTATATTTAGGTCCAACATCTCAACATAAAGACTTTAAATGTTTAAGCTCAACGGGAATAATTATGTCTCTCATCATGTAGTATTTGACACTTTGAGTTTTCCTTGTAATACAAGCTTCCTAAACAGAAGGGCACAAATACCTGCCAATGACAGTGTTGTCTCCATCCTGGTAACTTTGCTTGGTGCAGAACACTCAAAAAGGGCTAACCCAACAGCTATTCTTCAAACGGCTACTGTAAGTTCATCAAGCCAAGCCACAAGCAGTCCCGAATTAGAATCCAAAAAAAGGTCACCCAACTCAAGTCCACATGCTCTAAGTCCAAATGTTGCACCAACAGATGATGACATTGTTTCGGCTCAACAAACACATGAGTCTATTTCAAGTGAGGCCAATGAACCAGATCTTCAAAACAGTAATGCAGCTCAAGAACTTTGATTACACCCCATGACTACTCGATCTCAGGCTGGTATAATCAAACTTAAACTTCCTTACGTTGGTCTTATTGAAAATAAAAACATAATCCAGTCCTCTCAAACTTCTGAGCTCAAAAGCATACCAAAAGCTCTCTCTCTCTCCCTCACTGGAGGTAAGCCATGCTAAATGAATTTGACACTCTACAAAGAAACAAAACATGGGTTCTTGTACCATACGATGGAACCCAGAAGCTCGTTGACTGCAAATGAGTTTTTAAGACCAAGTTCAAAGCAAATGTCTCTTCTTAAGCACAAAGAACGACTCGTTGCGAAGGGTCGTCAACAAGCTCCTAGAGTAGATTACAAAGAAAGCTTTAGCCCTGTGGTTAAAGCTGCAACTATTCGAATTGTGTTTACAATAGCTGTAACCTTCAACTGGGAAATAAAGCAATTAGACGTGAACAATGCGTTCCTTAACGGCTATCTTCAAGAAGATGTCTATATGAAGCAACCGGAAGGCTTTTGTGATCCACAACGTCTGCATCATATATATAAGCTTGTGAAAGCAATATATGGACTCAAACAAGCACCCCATGCTTGGTTTGATCGACTAAGATTCACTCTCCAGAAAGGGGGTTTTCAAAATGCCAAAAGTGATATATCCTTGTTCTATCTTCGCATCTACAAACTTGTTGTGCTAGTTCTAGTCTACGTGGATGACATTTTGGTGACTGGTAATGACTCACACCATCTTGAAGTTTTTGTTCGTAAGCTTAACTCTATCTTTGCTTTGAAGGATTTGGGTCCTTTATATTATTTTCTGGGAGTTGAAGTTCAACGAGATAATATTGGCATCTACTTGAATCAAGGGAAGTACACATTAGATGTATTGAAGCGCTTCAACATGGCTAATTGTGCTGCTGTGCCAACTCTTACGGTAACCGGGCGAAAGTTCTCGAGTCAAGATGGTCCTGTCATGACTGATCCTTCTCTCTACCGAAGAGCAATAGGGTCTCTTCAATACCTCACCACAACCAGACCTGATATAGCCTTCTCGATTAACAAACTGAGCCAGTTTATAACTCAACCCACTAAAACACATTTTCAGGGTGTAAAACGGATTTTTAGATATCTGAAAGGCGCACATCAACTTAGCTTGCATATCAAACCAGTGAGAAGTTATCAACTGGTAGCATTACAGATGCAGATTGGGCAACCGATGCAGATGACAGAAGATCTATAGCTGGAACTTGTATCTAGTTAGGAGATAATCTGATTTCTTGAGCTTCTCGCAATCAAAGAGTCGTCTCAAAATCCAGCGCTGAGTCCGAATATAAAGCCTTGACAGATGGTGCTGCCGAAATAAAATGGATTGTTTCACTGTTAACAGAACTTGGAATCAACCTAAAACAGTCATCGATGATGTGGTGTGACAATCTCAGTGCAAAGGCTCTTGCGTCCAACCCTGTACAGCTTGCTAGAATTAAACATAGAAATTGATATTCATTTCATCCGCGACATGATCTTGAGAAAAGAAGTTGATGTTCATCATATACCATCCTCACTTCAAGTTGCTGACTGTTTGATGAAGGCTTTAACTCACCCAGATTTTCTGCGTAATAGAAACAAATTGAGGCTTTGTCTTCCACCGTCCAGTTTGAAAGGGAATATTAGAATATAATATAAATGTACATTCATCATTAATACTGACAACTGTAACATTAAAATAAACTATACACGTGTATGATTGATATTCTCCACTGTAACAAATACTATTATGATAAGTGTATATATCACACCAAGCATGAGGTGTGAGGCGTGCTGAGCATTATTCATCTTTTCTGTTATATTGCTTTTCTCTTTCTAAGGCACCTAGGGAAATACTAATAAGAGGCTCCATACTGATAAGAGGCTCCATGTATTTATTCAATTAGTTCACAATAATCTTTGAAATGAGTTTACAAATGGTGTTGTAAGAAATGGGGTGAAAATCTTTCATGCTAGAAGGATTTAGAATTTTTAGGATGAGGTATATGTAAGTCTTATTGATTTTCTTAAGAAGTTTGATATTCATGCATTACTTCCACCACCAAATCACCAGTAATGCTCCAAGCCTTAAAAGGACTCAAACTGAAAAGGATGTTTTTAATTTTCAGCATTATGATTGGACTGATTAAGGCTGCCCTAGCTTCTAGGCTAATTTTTTGCTTAATAACCCAAGAAAAATCACAACCTTTGCTTGTTTTTGACGTACCCATCAGCCCCTTAAAGTAATTCATCACAATATTCTTTATCTTAACTTGAATGGTACAAAAATTGTCCCTGTCATCAGCTAACATCATGATTTTGTTTCTATTTTGAGCCAAAATGGTGTTGTAGAAGAAATTCATATTAGAATCACCATCCTTAAGCTAGTTACTTTTGGATTTTTTTTTTGCACAATGGAGTTGTGAACATTCAATGCTGAATTATTCAAATATGTTGTCCCCAGAATCTTCAAATTCCCATCTTAAGGAGAATTGTAACTTTTTTGTTGGATTTCTAGTAGTTTTGCCTTAGAGTTTTACAATGAATCTGTAGATTCCACGTTATTTATTTGAAGTCTTTTAGAGCTTAACCATTTGCAACTTCTTGATTAGATGATAAACCTTATAATCCCTCTCCTCCTAATGCCATAAACTACAAACCAACTCTTTAAATACCTATCTTTCAACAAAGCAATCGAAAAACTGAACGGGGCTCTTTTGAGTTTATCGACTACGATATTGTGAACTCCTATCCATAAATGATCTGAGCATCTTGGTTCACCAAAATGAGTATAAGATTTGGCAAATTTATCTAACCAATGCTGATTTACCATAAAGTTGTCCAATGTCCTTAAGAAATACTACCCCTGTTGTTTATTATTCCACTTATAAAGACAATTGACAAACCTTAATGCATTTTCCTATCGAACTAACTAAGAAAATTAGCCCTTCCAACATCCAAAACTTAAGAGATACATTGTAAAAAAAGATCCAAATAGGGATTGAATCAATGCTTCTCCTATCTAAGCACATTCCAAGCATCCACTTTTGTAAAAACATTAGTTGACCTCCTATGTGCTAAGGACCCAATTATAACATCTCATTGAGGTTACATTTGTTGGAAAATTTAAAGAAGAACGTGTCTTCCTACATTAGCATAGTCCTTCCAAGCCCTTTCTTACCCCAATTTTCCATCACCAATTTTTGTACCTGTGAGTATGAAGGCCTCTTGCTCCAGAAGTAACACAAAGTTCCAAATAGTTGCTCCTGCTTCCAACATTTCTTTTGGTGGAGTTAAAACTCCATCAACCATAATATCTTTGAAATGGGTTAACTTGTGCATCACCGTTGAGGTTGCTACCTCCGAACTCTAAGATGACTTAGGGGATGCTAACCTATTTCCATCACCATTGGATGCAAATTTTTTAGGTTGAACTTTCAACTCCTATATGTTTCCCTAAACTTTGCAAATCAGAAAAAATCTTCTTTAGAGTACTTCATGGTTCTCACACTCTTCTCAGCTATAGCACTCTTCACTGTAGATTTCCCATCACCATTGGATGAAGATTTTTGAGTCGAGCTTCGAACTCCTCCGTGTTTCCCTAAACTTTGCAAGTTTGGAAAATCATTTTTAGAGGACTTCATAGTTCCCACACTCTTCTCAGCTCTAGTGCTCTTCACTGCAAATTTCCCATCACCATTGGGTGCATGCTTTTGGCTCGAACTTCCAACTTCTCTGTGTTTCCCTGAACTTTGCATTTTTGAAAAAACTCCCTTAGTAACTCCATGGTTCCCACACTCTTCTCAGCTCCAACTCTCTTCATTGTAGAGTTCCTATTGAGGGCAAGCTCGCCCTCCTCCTTCTCCATGTCTCCAAGTACAGGAGCATCTGGGTTTGCTTGGAACATCTCCAGCTCCTACTAAAAACTTTCCTAGATTGGAAAGTTGTGGGGGGTAGTTAAGTAATTTGGGTAGAGAGTGGTCAGAGGTTAGTTTGCATAGAGAGAAAGAGAAATGTATTAAATAGAATAAGATGTTGTCTTTGCTATAAACAAATCAAACCAACCATAAACGCAATAAATGATTAGAGCTCTCTCACGTCAATGAAAGAGAACACTTCACTATAGGCGATGTAGAAGACACACTAAGGGTATCTCTCGCACGATTAGGAGTTAATTTCTAGCTTGAGATTAGGGTTGTTTAAAAACTAGGTGAATTGGTAAGGGACTTTTCTGACTTAAATAAGGTCGTGGATTCAAACCGTCCTTATGTATACAGCCGTTTAAAACTTGGAGTCAGAGCTTTACCTCCCGTAAAGGACTTACTCGACTCAAACGGAGATTAGTCTAAGTGTAGATGGCTTAAAGGTGTCTCCCTATAAATTGGGACCTTCCTAGGACACCTCGTGGAGAAAACAAAAAAAATGTTTGGAAATTAGTTCGTTAAAGATAGTGATCAATGTTTGGAGAAATTGAGAATTAGGATTTATTGAAAATTTTTACTAGGAATTTTAATTGAGAATTTTACTTGATCAAGGTATAATTAAGTTAATTACAATAATTATAGTTTATTATAATTAAAATAAGTTAATTATGTGTTTATTAGAAAGTAAATTAATTTAATTTAATGTAAATATAATAAGTAGGTTCTATCGTATTAAATGACATTTATGTGATAGAGTAAGACCCACGTATTAATTAAAAATATCAAATTTGTATCATACAAGAAATAGAGGTTGATTTTTTATTCACTCAATATTTATATTTTTGAATTTTTAAAATATTAATATTTATTTCAATATAAGTAAAAATATTAAATACAAATTTTGTAGCTTTTGCCTTCAATATTACATAATGTTGAGATTAAATATTAAAATTTTAGGAACCGAATTCTGCCAATTATCTGAAAAATTAACGACTAAGCTTGTTTGGTACGAGGAAATACGAATTCTATTCCTACCATGTTCCTCGGTAATAGTCGTTCTACGTCAATACGTATTCTTCGATTTTAAAGAATAGCTAAAACCAACTGAAACCTATTTTTACTTAATCGTCGAATCCATAATCCTCTTCTACATCTAAGCTTGTTCCCTTTTACAAACCTATCCTTACACACAAGTCTCCTCCTGACTTCTTCAACATCTGAAATATTTTGGAGCCTCTCTTCGAAAGTTCTTCCTCTTCTCCGCAAAAGTTCTTCCTCTTCTTGACGTTCCAGCATTCTACCACCAGATTGTAGGTAAGTTATTTGTATTGTTTTGATTGGGTGATGAGTTTCGATTGAGTGAGGGTATTTTTTTTCATGTGGGTATTTTATTTGGGTATTTCCGATGAATTGCATCTGGGTAATTTGTTTGGGTTTTTTTTCGTGTGGGTATTTCATCTGGATATTTTCAATGGGTTTCGATGAATTGCATCGTGTGTTCTTCTCCTTCTTTGAGGTTGATACATCATCGGAATCCCTCTTTACCCATTTCTGTGTCCCACTAACATTCACTCTTTACCCATTTCATCGCCGTAAAAGTCCCTCCCACTCACATTTACGGTACTTGTTTGAATGTTTATGGATGGTAGGGTCTGGAGAGGGAATCGCATTTAATGTGCTATAGGACCGATTACAAGATTGGAAGGCTCACAAGAGCTAAAGAAGTGGGTTAGAATATTGTTATTGATCTCGAGTTTGCCCATCTAATGACTGAAAACGAAATCCATAGCCTCGTTCAACAGGTTTTCTCGGTTATTATTGTGATTTTGTTATGTGTGTATGTTGCAGAGTGTGTAATTACTTTATAATGGAGTGAAAGTTTGAATCTTTTTATTGTTTTTGATGAAATGTGTGTGCTATGTTTTAAAGTTGAACTTGGTTTAAGTGATTTAAGTGTTGCAAGATCAAAAGGAGAGTCTGGTATATCTTACAGCAGATTCTGAGATAGTGCTAGATGAACTTGACCCAAAGAAAGTATACATTATTGGTGGTTTGGTTGATCGTAATCGGTGGAAGGGGATAATGATGAAGAAAGCAGAAGAGCAGGGAATCGAAACTGCAAAACTTCCTATAGGAAATTACTTGAAGATGTCAAGTTCTCAGGTTTTGTTGCTTTCTAGTTTGCTTCATCATTTTCTTGGAAGTTTTGTGAATATTGTTTCTGTGCTGGTCTATTGCAGGTATGCTGTTCTTGTGGCAAATAGAATCCAAATGTTCTATGAAATTAAAACCTTAGGTTTATGGCATTCTGCAGATTGTCTTTAAGTCTTTTGTAGACTTGAGACATGATTATATGAATAAAATTGCTATTAGAACATTGGCTTTGTCTTAAACAATTACGGAGTAAATAGAATAGATTATGCATGGTATGTACTATGCTTGCCAGGCTTGCTGGATATGCTCTAATCTAGTAGTTTTGTAAAATGGCTTAAAGGAGTTTGCAAAGAGTGTAAGTGCTATATTCAATCACATATAGAAGTTATTAAATTTTGATGCATTTTTTCAAATGACTAGATTGTGTCACTTGATTTCCTAAAGTTAGGTTGATTGATTCTAATTCTGATGCTAGAATTTGGTAGGGTATGCTAGGATAGCATATTGTTTTACCCCCAACACTTGGGTCTAAAACTTGGAAACTCAATACTCCTCCATTATTTAGCTTTTCATTCCCTTGGTTAAGCAAATGAGACCAGAAATCTCCATGCCTTTCTACTTAACTCTCTCCTTTTTGTTGATTGGAGTGCAGGTTCTTACAGTTAACCAAGTAATAGAAATACTGCTCAAGTTTTTGGAAACAAGAGATTAGAAGGCTTCGTTATTTCAAGTCATTCCTCAGAGAAAAAGAAGTGAAGTTGAACCAGAGGAATGCAAAGAAGGAAACTCAGACGAGCGTCGGGAAAAAGATGAGCCTTTTGAGAAGAGAAAAAAGTACATTGAAATGTCCAGCTAGCTTGACATTACTAACTTGGAATTCTTCATTTTTATACTGAAAATTGAACGTATATATATTTTTTCCAATGCGAGCTTCTCATTTTCTTCACATACTTGGCAACATAATCCTCGTTTCTGCATTGGTCAATGAGAAAACAACTCATGGGGCTATAACCCTTGCATCTTACTTGAATGTGCAAGATTGTTGTTTACATGATGAAAACAACTCTCAACCCGAAGATAGAATTGCACCAATTTGGTCTCTTACTATTATTCAAGTAGAAAAGAACATTTTTCTTCATATGCACTTGCTTGTAATTGATCTTCATTGTGGATGATTGACCAGGATACAAAGATAGTATCTAAGGAACATATGGAAGATTAACATTCGGCATAATATTCATGAGTGGAATAAATAAAAAATATTATAATATATTAAGAGGTTTCTTTTCTTGATTCTCTTTGAATGTATTCTATATTAAAGTCAAAACTAATGTTTTAAAAATCGACACAGGATTGAAGACAACAGTCCGTACCTATTAAAAAATTTAAAATTTAATTAAAAAAGAGATTATTAAACGAAAATTAATCTATTTATTTTAGTTTATAAAATTGATTAATTTATAAAAACTAATCGATTAATTAATAAATTGTTCAATTTTTAACAATAAAAATTATTAAACTAAATCGAACCGAAAAGTTAAATATAAATTAATTGATTTTTAACAATAAGAGTTATTAAATTAAATCAACCGAGAAAATTGAAAATTAAATTGAAAAATTAACGATTCAAAATTTTTACAATTGAATTAATCGAATCAGTTGAATTTTTTAATCATTAATAAAAATATGCAACATAATTTAAGTTGTCTAGAAAACTTTGTACTTACTTTTTAACTTTGATTTAGTATGGAATCTTATGAGAAAATCTAATTGACATATTGATGGATTTGATGATTCCTTGATATATTATGTCTTAAAAATCTATTTTTTGAACTGCAACGTTATATCTTTTTGGTTGATTGATGTTATCATTCACGCTTTCTTTAATTACATTAAAATTTGTATTAAGCTGTCACCATTATTGATTAATATGTTTTTAAACCTGTGTTTGATTGTGTTTATACCGGTAGAATTTTTTTGTAGATCTTTTTTTAGAAGAACTTTTCTAAGAAGT
>JANSVB020000082.1:3820175-3833013 GCA_025504935.2 Erythroxylum haughtii
ATTTTTTTTATGCTTATCCTTTTCTACACCACAGCTACTTTGCCATTTGTGTCCTCTACCCTAAGAAAAAAAAATAAAACCAGAAGCTGGTCATTGTACTTAGCAAAGTTCGAAAATTGTGTGGAGTTTAGGGCTTGAAGATTTTGGAGTTTTAGCAGGTAAGTAGTGAATAAATCCTTTAGAGTTGGGGGATTTATGAAATAAATTTGATAAGTTACTATCATCTGCCTGGAAAATGACATTTACGTGGTTGTCCATAAGTACTGTGTTGTTGGGGATGAAAATATTGGTTATAGTGTTAATTTAGTGTTTTGAAAGATCATTGGCGATTAAGTGTTGTAGAATATTGAAAGTTTGAAAATTGGGAAAATGTTCACTGAATATGCTTCAGTCTTTTAGTCATCACGTTTTCTCTAGTTGTCCAAACGAGAAGATTCTTAATTTGGATTAACCTAGGGATATATGGCTATATTTTTTATGAAGACATCGAATTTCAATTCTATCTCTAAGACTGTCAAAATTTGACATGAAGTGAGAACTGGGTGCAGTACATTGGAAGATGAATGTAAAATTTGTGTTCTGACTTAGGGATAAAATCTGGATTGTTCTAGATAGATTTTGGCAAAATTGTCTTTTGGAAGTTGTAGATGATCTTTCTAGCTTTCCAATGGTATAAAGTTTGTAAATTTTGGATATCGGAGTTGAGAGATACGAGCATTATAAGTTGTAATGTTGCATCGTCTTAGTTACTGTTCAAAGTAAGACGATAGAAAGTAAGATGAAGTTACTGTTCAAAGTAAGGCGATAGAAACTAAGACGAAGTTACTGTTCAAAGTAAGGCGATAGAAACTAAGATGAAGTTATTGTTCAAAGTAAGACAATAGAAACTATGACGAAGTTACTGTTTAAAGTAAGACAATAGAAATTAAGACGAAGTTACTGTTCAAAGTAAGACGATAGAAACTAAAAAAAAGTTACTATTTAAAGTAAGACGAAGTTACTGTACAAAGTGAGACAAAGTTATTGCACAAAGTATGACAAAGCAAAGTAAGACGATTGAGGGCATGAACATAATTGTTTTTTTTAGTCATAACTTCCTCTCTAGACATACAAATGACTTGATTATTGAACCATTGGACTTGTAAGACATTGCTCTACATCTCTACTAAAAAAACCATAGCCCTCTAAATCTAATTGAGCAAGATTGAGTGAAAAAGTGAAACGGGTACAGTGAGTGTACCCTTAAATAGTATGAACTGATGTTATTCTACTAAACATACTTCAGTATTTTGACAATATCTTGATCTGTAGAGTTCCAAATGATATTATTTTTGACTTGAAGTAAACTAGAAGCATAGGGCTACAAATTATTTGAAGAAATAAATTTCTAAATCGGACTCTAAGAGTTTCAATATTTGGATGGAAGTTGAGTATAGGGTACTGACTCAGAATAAAAGCAGTTGGAGAATATTTGGAGTATAATTTTCACATTGCTGAACCAAATTGAGTAATTTTGGTGTCAATGGAAAGATAAGATATAGAGGAATACTTTTCTAGATGAGAGTTTGACCAAATTAATTCATTTGCATCTTCTGATCGTACATGAAGACTAGACCCGAAAGGGGTACTTGGAACAATCTGAAGTGATTTAATGAGAAATGAATTGTGAATTCAATGGTATTAGTGAGGCCTAAACCTAAGTATAAGTTATACTCACATGTGTTTGATATGGGATCGATTTGGTGACATAAATTACCCGGGATTATCATAAACATGCATTGTACATAATTCATTTCATGCATGTGCATTATTGAATACTCTTAAATGTGCAAATTGTGATATATGTGCATGTTATTTGTTATAGAGGAACAACTAGAACGTCAACCTCCAGACGTTGCCGACACTTCCAGGCATTAGCTTCGGGAGCAACTTGTGAGTAACCTAGACGGTTCCTCTCAATTATTGTTTTCTTATAATTATGTTTTGAATAATGAAGGAATGGGAATGTGAGACCTATGTGTTTTATTAAGTGATTGATTGTGTTACATGCATTCCATTCATGAATGCATAATCAGATAATGGAAGTTGTGACTAGAGTAGCCAACGATCAGAGCTTAAAGCTCAACGAGTGAAATTGAGCCTCAGGCTCAACGTGTAATGAGCCCGGTATCCAAAAACGGATACGAGACAGTCCATGCACTCTGTCATAACAACGTAACAATTGAAAAGTATCTCATGAGCATTTCATATGCATCTTGTTAATTATGTTTGATAGAGCGAAATGCAAAAAATTGCTTATGCTTAAGTGAAAATGTGTTACTTATGTGAAATGCATAATTGTGATATGAATTGTTATGTTGCATGAATTAAGTGAACCATCGATGATGGTTACCTCATTGAGTTCGCAAAACTCATCAAAATTGCAACATTATCTTTTCATGACCGAGAGACGACTCTAGCTTTTGAGAGGCTCTAGTGCTGTGTAGATTGTGATTAGCAAGAGAAGTCATGGCTCATAGGTCGGTCAGTTGGGATTTTTGGACAGATTAGTTAGTTTGTACATAGTTTCCTTATTCAAGTAGTACTATTGTATTAGGTTTTGATGATGTACATATGGAGATTGTTGAAAGTCACAATGTAGACAGTCGGGTTCTTATGAAATGAATTGAGGAAAAAGTTGGCTTTTAAAATATTGTGCTTTTCTTATGATACTTTATAAGTGAACTATGATACCATGCCATGTGAAGTGAACGTAGTGAATGAACGTAGCGTGCCCTTATTGTAGGATATGTGTCAGAATGACCTCCGGGCGTCCCGGTGTGTACCCTACGGTAAGGAGGCGCTACATCTATCAACGAGGAAGAACTAGTTTATTATATTTTGTTTGGATTGGACTCCATCTACAGTCTGTTTCATACAAGTCTTGGCATTCATCGAGGGCCTATTTCATGTGATGAGCTACTTGGTTTGCTTCTTTAAGAGAAGCATCATCTAAATGAAGAATCTCAACTTATTGAAGTATCTGCTAATATGGCACAATGATCAAACACTTCAGGTCACGGATTTCAGAAGAACAAATCTAGCTCTTCTTTCTTATGCTCCAATTCCTACAACACTAATTGCTCTTCTCAGTTCACTGATAATTCATCAAAGGGAAAACAAATTATATGTCAAATTTGTGAAAACCTAGATATGGTGCTCGTAATTGCTACCATTAAGATAGTAAAGATAATTATCCTCCTCGATGATAGTCCCGTTATGTTAAGCTTGCTTCTGCTACTCCCATTGATATAGTCACTGGTTCCATCTCTTTCTAATGTAGGATTCCTACTCAAACTTGACCCAAAACCTTAAGGAATTAGGTTTATGAGTCTTTTCCACTTATATGTCCTTCACTAGTTTCATCTCTTTCCAATGTGGGATTCCTACTCACACTTGACATTCCAACAGTTTTGTTTATCTCCTCAAGAAGTATTGCCTTAAAGAAAAACTCATGACTAAGTTGCCTATTTTTGCCCAAGTTTTGTTAGAAAAGAAACTATTAAGCCCATTTGGCCTTGGTACCTTAAATCCTTTCAATTGAAAAGTAGTAGCTTCTATTTTCCCATCTTCAATTGGCTTAACAAGGTTTGCTAATTCCATATTTCTCTTGGTGATAAAGGTTTCCAGTTCTTAAGTAGAAGATGATATTACTTGGTTAAAGCCAATGAGACCTTTTTTGTAACTAGCTCCTTCCTTTGAGATATCTTTATGATTAGTAAGAACTCTTCCCTTTAAAGTTGAGATTGTAGAAATCCAATTCGTATTCCTTCTTACAATAACTGAATTAAAGAAGAATTTTGAACATTTATCTCCATATTTTATCCAATTAATCCTTATTCTTTGTTTCATTAAGGAATTTTGATCCATAATGGCTTAAGGTTAGGTTTCTAGTTCTTGCTTCTCTTTATCCAAAAGATGAGAGTCTCTTAGGTACTTAGAAAGGAGTTGTTAAGTAGAAGATAACTTCTCCTTAGCTTTCTCCACTATAGCCCTTGTATTTGGTTTGCTTCTAACATTGAGCATTTTAATCTCATCCTTAATAACCTTTAACTTTTACACATATATGAATTATTTGGTTATATGAATTGGAGCCTTCAATCCTCTTAACATTGCTTCCTAAAAGCCTTCATTTTTCACTAGGAAGTTGTTGAATTTGAAAAGGCAGTTCTTGGGATTCATAGGAAATAAATTATCAATTATAAATAGAGTATGATAAAAAAAGAGGGGATCTAGAAATCTGACATTGCACTTAGGAACGTCATGATTTGATTATAATGTAATTATTTCATTGATTTTATCTTTAATATTAAAACATTAAATGTAATTAATAAATATATAAAAATACATTAATGAATTAAACTAATAATGTTATATGTAAAATTATAACCGATTGATTGAATATAAGGATATAAATTAGCATATAACCCAGTACAACATTCCCTAAAATGGCTTGCTATTTATGGATAGGGGTTAGCCCCTTAGCACATCAAGGTACTTCACAGCTAGCTGGAGATAGACCTTGGGTGGAAGGTTAGTTGGATCACACGCATGACAGAGGCATGTGAAAGCTCCAAGGTGATTTAGCACGTTAAATTAAGTAGGGTGCGAGTTTTAGTACAGTTTCGAACCGTGTATGAGCTGACAAGGCTAAGGCTAAGTTCTTGATAGACTAAGGACTTAGTGGATACTCAAATGGACAAACCATGGCTAATGGACTTGACATGGATAAGCATTGGACTATACTAGTGTGCTATAGCTGGCTTTGGCTTGGCTGACTCATCATTAATAGATAGAGATCGTGAGGATCTTGGATGATGTGGTGGATAAGATTACGAAGGATAAACATCAGCGTTAAAGGATAAAGATCACGTGAGAGGATCATTTGAAGATAATGGACATCTTCACGGATAGGGATAGATCGTATGTAATCTTTTATCTTGTTAGTTGAGATGTAGATAGACCTTATCAGATAGAGTCCTATTTAGATGAGGATGTAATCTTATAGGATAACGATGTAATCTGATATGATAAGATATAATCATAGATAGTAGAGTTCTGTTATGATTCTTACTTGTTCCCCAAGTTTTGATGCCTATATATAGCTCATTTGAGCCTTGCTTTTATATACAGAGTTGAGACAACATTCCTTTGTATATTTTGAGGGAAATAATAAAGGTTGACAGTTTGGTGTATCTCTTCTTTGTTTGATTGTTGCCTTTGAATATTCTATTGTTTTTGTAGTTTCTTAAAAGTGTAAGAGTCAAATACTGTGAGGGTCGTGAGGCATTCAAGAACTCGATTGTTGGTTGACGATCACGTGAGGAAGACTGAGTTATGCTTAAATGAATCTAAATAAGATTGTCGTATAAAGGAATAGACGTGACTTGCGGATAAATCTGGTACTTAAGAAGTCCTTTGTAACAATAGGCCACCTAGAAGGGTCATTAGGTGTCTGACAACGTGTAGAATTAGAGGCACAATAGAGGGATGAGATCATCTGCTCCCCTTAACCAATTCTTACTTTATTTTATCCTATCTCATCCATACATTTTTCTCTATCCTATTTAAATATGTGGATGAAACGAGCTGAAATAGAGTAGGAATTAGTTAAGAGGAATCGAGGATCTGTTCCTCCTAGCAGATGCATCACTGGACCATAAATTCTGAACATTTATTAAGAAACAGAGAGGTGGCCTTTGTTCTTAATCCTAATATTGAAATAGAAAAGACTTGCATGCCCAATTCCAACTACTAAAAGGTTAAGAAGTTCAGTTGGCATGAATTTTGGTGGTAGTTTTTGTCTTTTTGCTATAAATCTCAAATTGTTATAGCAGCCGTGCACGTGCATCTAGAGAATAGGGATATAATAAAGATGATGGAATTCGATTGATGGAGCTATAGGAAAGAACAATTCAACTAATCTTAGCTGCCATTACATTATATAAGGACAACTATTGGATAACAGAAAAGAAGGCCGTGTGATCCTATGACTAAGCCCATTTGTGCACATTGTAAATCGTGGTAAGAGCATATTGTGAAATAGTTGAATAGCAAGCCCATTTGTGCACATTGTAATTTGTAGTAAGAGCATATTGTGAAATAGTTGAATAGCTATCTCAAGAAGAGCCTCTCCGTTGCAGACAGAAAGAAAAGGAAAAGATTGCGTGTTAGAAATAAAATCCGTATAAAAGGCCTATTGCCCTTAATCCTTTAAGCCTTCCATACTTCAAAGGCCACATTAATAATTAATCAAAATCATCCAAACAAAATTGTTTTATCTCATACATGCAAGTTCTAATAAAGAGACGATTTGTCACCAGGCCTTAACGCGTACAAGATAGTTTTCACCGAAGCTAACAGAAAAAACTGCTTGAATTCTAGCGTTATTTCGTTCTTAGGATAATGTGCCTATCTTCTATACCAGATTACATTACACGGCATTGGCTATCAGTAACAAAAAGGCAAATGATACAGACAACTTCCATTGGCTATCAGTAACAAAAAGGCAAATGATACAGACAACTTCCAAGTTCCTCTAACAAGAATCTAATCCTCCTCCTCCTTGCGCAAGTCAATAAATCACAATAGTTGGACGCCAGCTTGTAAAACAAGTTACAAATGCCCATCAAATAAACATGCCTAACTTCGTTCTTCACATAAGATCACAAGAATCTGGTCAACTTATGACGATTTTCCACGAGAGAGAGAGAGAGAGCGATAAATATGATCCTCTCTACATTGTGTGTGTGTAACATTTCTCGTTTGGATTACCTAAAGTTAAAAGCATTATTAAACGTTAAAAGGAAGAATGAAATTAGCAGTACAACTTCATACAAAAGCAGGAATATAGAAAACAACATCCAAAATTACAAATTTAACTGGACAAAACAAGGAAATTTTGAAATTGATCCAAGATCAAAATCAAGTAGACGCGTTACACCCTTTGAGGGCCTTGTACTGGATGATCCCTTTGTACAACAGTTGTCTGTTAACTGGCATACCATCTAACAAGCTTCCACCAACAATACTGCTCTGAAGTTCTGTAGCATCCTCCAGTTCTGAGAATTGGTCGCTTTTGCTTGTTATCCGGTGTTTCTTCCTATATTCTAGATTGTTGGACGAAGGCTCTGCAAATCTCACCTTTTTCTTTGATTGGTATCTCATTTTTGACCCTGTATCAACACAGACAGAATTAACTTTAAGCAAGTATGGTCCACAGTCTGACATCAACTGTCTCATCACTGTAAGTAGCCATGAAGAAACTGAATGAACTTTCAAGAAGTAGAACTTACCACCCAATTCAAATTCGATCTTCTTCAAGAAATCGGAGAGCATACGCTTGTGGACTTGTCGAGCAATGAGAACCAAGCTTCCTGAAACTGCAAAAGCAGCCATGAAACCAAGTCTCGTTGAATCAGACATATTAATAAATTTCTCTGATTCTCTCTTCCCCGAATCTCTCTAGAAAGAACACAACTTTAGTGGTACCCAACACTATAAACAACTCCACCTCCGGATCCCAGAATATTCAGACACGAGAGAAAACACGGTCAAAGAGGCACCATCATCTGAGTGAAGAAAAAGGTTGGCGTGTCATGTGTGAAAAGGAAAGATATTGAGAATCGGTTCAAAACATGCCAACGGATTAAACAATGAAGAGACTCTTGACTTGTATCAAGTGCAGTAACGTGAAAGTCTTTCTATAAGGTGATTGGCTAAAGATGTTTTCTTTTATTCTTAGACAATGGCAATTTGATTATTAATAAGCTGGAAAGGAAGTACCTCAAAAGTCAGATGCATTGATATGTTATTTTAGGACATGTGACCAAAAAACAAGGGGGCTACTAAATCATGAACTCCGATTTTATTTATGGTTATGTTATCCGCCTTAATTTTTCTCTTTGATTTTCATTTAATAAGCATGATTGCGTACATTCCCGAACTTGGATGCACGAGATTTGGCACTTTTAGAAGTCGTTGGTTGACATATGGATGGTGAAAGAATATTTATATTTGGGGTAGATATAAGAAGCAAAATCCTAAAATAAGTAGAATGTTTACACCAATTCTCCTTTTATTGGTTTAGGTAAAGATAGCTTTCAGGTTTTTGTCATTAATCTATTGATTTGTTTGCTCTCGTAACCTTTCATAATTTTGGGGGGATTTAGCAGAAAAGAATTAATTAGATCATACAAGTCCTCACCATATACAAGGACAAAAGTTCAAGCCCGGCTTTAACGTCAATTAATGCTCAATAAATCTACCCTTCGAGAGTGCGTCCAATTTTTGTTAAACTAATTTTCAAGTTTACGTACTTATGGAATTAAAAAATGGAAATTGTGACATTTATTATAACATACCGATACTTTGAAGTTAAAGGTTGAGGGAAAGAAAAAGAAATACATGCATTCCCATATTTGCAAAAATTGACCACTCGTATAAATTTTAGGGACAGTAATGAGCTGGACTGTGAGTTCAAAATTAGGACTTTTCGATACGTCGATCTAGGCTTAGATCGACTCGAGGCTTAACTTGGCTAGGTTCGGGTCTGAGTTGTCCAAGTCTAGACCCAATTAAAAAAAGATTTTATTGAAAATTTCTCAATTATGCTAATATCTTTCTCAAGACGATTAACAAATAATTCTAGGTTAAATAATTAAAGTATCTTTCTAATTAAGGCCCCTAGAATTGTATTAATTAATTTATGAATTTCTTTATTTGATTTGACATTAATTGAAAAGATTTATGTCGACCTATTTATAGGTTTGTATGCAACTCCTTTCAGTTATACTAGATCTATTCATACAAAAGATTTCTCAATCTCAATTATTTAAGATCACACTTAAATTAGTATACCAGGAATATTAATTAAGGAATAATTAAAAACACATAATTTAATCTCAATGAAACCAATTAATTAATTAAATTAAAATAAAATTACTATAAGATCCATCATGGGGTTCATCTAAGCCTGATACCAATGACGAACAATTAACCTTCTTTCATTTAAAAAGTTGTGACAATAAAAAACTAATTCCACATGATTTTTCCACTTTAAATAGGCATCCTTCTTTTTCTCATATCCTCTATCATAGCTTGAATCAAATCTCCCACCTCCTTGTCTCGCTATTCTACCTCCTTATCTACCTCCCCTTAGGTTTAAATTCCCCATGTAGTTAGCAACACTCTTATGTTTATTATATCCCGTAAAGTCATCCTTTTTAGTAAGCAAAGGTATGTTATGTTGTAAAATTTATAGGGAAACTTCATGTTTCTCTAACTTATCCCTTAATTCACTAAATTGTCAAATGAGATGCTCATAATGACCTTATATTGCCTTCATAGTAAACTCCTGTTTTGTCACCACTCTATCTCCCTCTCTTCCTTCCTTGTCTTTGGATGAGCTTTTATTTTGCTCTTGAGACATAATAACCCTACAAGACAATGTTGGCAGTAAAAGCATACACTTATATAGTTCTATCAAAATTTATTATTCCTTACAACCTAAACTCTTAAATAAAGGTTACATACAAATATTAAGAAAACTAGTGTTAATATTCTCCTTTGTCAAATAACCCTCAGAGAAGCAAATCGGATAAGAAAAGAAAACAATGAAAATGTAATTAGAGGCTAAGAAAATAAGAAAACTTTTAAATAATTGAGCATTATAGAACCTAATTAAACCATATATGGAGGAAGAAGAAGAAGAAGAAGAAATAAGCAATAAAGAATTAAAAAGCAATAAAGAGTAAGAAAAAACTGAAAAATATAATATATATGCTGTATCGAGTAACTTATTAGTATCAGAGAAGAAATTAAAAAAAAAAGTTACTTATAAAGATAACACAATTTGTCAATCCCTTCCATATGCTTTAGATGGGAGTTTTTAAGAAATTCTCTCAATAAAACCTCATTGGAATTGCATTAAGATGAAAAATAAGTAAACCAATCTTATGATTTGAAATTACAGGCTCTTTTAACAAGTATGAATTATTTTTCTCTTTTTTTTTTCATTAACTTATAAAATCAACAAAAACAAACAAGAATGATAAAAGCACCTAATAAAATCAAATAATTAGTAAGAGGACACCAGAATATTGAAAATGTGAACAAAAGAATTCCAGAACAAACCTGAATATAAAAGAAGACCCTAATACTAAATTTTGCATTTTTCACCAATATGACTAGTGAGAATTAATGCCAATATAAACAAGGAACAAGGATCATTTTATTAAGATAAGTTTGATATAAGAAAATAGACTCAAAATGAAAAAGAAGGATATGAATCACCATACCAAAAAATATAGGATAAGATTATGAGGTTGATTGATATTAATAAGTTAAATATGATCATAAGTTACTAAAGAATTAAAAATAATAGTTTTTCCAATAAAAGAAGGAAGAAAATATCTTCAAGTATTTTTTATTAATTAGTAATACCATCTCCTAATTACATCAATAAGGAGCCCTTTATAAGCATAATGTAGCTAAGAACTAGAGTCCTAAAAGGAAAATAACATTCTTAGCATATTCTAATTAGGAAGCAACTAAACAACTTTGAAAACATTAATCCCTATCTAAGCAAAAACATGAAATTCACAAATTAAAAAATCTAATCCATACGTCTACTGCTTGTCCAGCTTTGTAACTGATACTGATTAGCTTATGAAACTTTAAGGATGTTTAATAAATATAAGCCTGACACTAGTCTCATTTCATGTCTAGCACTGGTTGAATTACGGAACTTCTTTCTTAAACAAGCATGAACAAAATGGGACCAATATGGTACTGTGTTTTAGAAAAAAAGTCTAAAATAGTCTCATTTTTGTGTTGTGTTTTCTAATTCTCTAATTTTCAAAGTGAAGGCAAGACCGGCACAAGACATAATGTTAGTTACATTGTGTTTATTCTTATGTAGCTTGTTCCTTCACTTGAATCAAATTTATGGGCTTAAATTTAGTCTCTTGAATTAGCAAAGTTTCACTCCTTGCATAAAGATCTACCATTAAGTGATTGAGAGCTTCATTAACCTTTTTAACTCTACTCTTTGTCAATGATCCTCCAATGTTCTCTAATAGATTTCTAGCAACTTTATGCTATGAATTGTCATTTTCTGTTCCTAACTAAAAACACATAAGAAGAACAAGGAATCATGATGTGTTGTTATATACTACCTTACTGATAGCTTGTCGCTAGCTACAAAATAATAAATTCCTAACTATTAAACTATGCAGTAAATGTTGAGCTAGGGTCGAACCACAGAGAGTTAGGATGCAAATGCTATTTCAATAACAAAAGAAAACAAAACACCCTGAAATGATGAAGATGAGACAACTAATATGTAATGTATGTAACCAAAAAGACAAGTACAAAGCAAATTTAGAAAAGTCTAATAACAATGGTAGAGAAGTGGGATGGAGATATCTTTGGGATTCTAGTATGTTTACTAATCCTTGAATATTTCATCATGGTGTTAGCCTATGGACTTGATTAAGCTCTCGAACCCTTAATTTCTCTAAAATAGGCAAAAAAATAAGCTTTAGAAATTTCCATAATCTTTACTATAACCTAGAATAGGCTCTCTAAGTTCAATAGAGAAGATGCATTAGGTGCTAAGAAACAACTAACTTAGGCCACCTACTCATAAGCTCGGAAGGTGTAACCTAAAGGTATGGGATCATAGATTAGTTGATTAAGTATCCTGACAAATTCAACTAGCCTATTGCTACTTTCGGGAATCACTATGGACTATTACATATCACACACTCAATCTTAGCCTTTAAATTAGAAAATTACCTAAAGGGTAATCAAGCCTACAAGTAATTCCTTATTTATGACATTTATCCTAAATCCCAAACCAGCCTAGACCTACAAGTACCAATTCAAGACAAGTTCAACTTCATTCTCACAATTTCCATCCCTTCATTATTATAATATCTCCAAAACCTTAAATAGTCTAGCCACACATGTTCATATTAAGCACAATGGATATTAAATAAACAAAACCTATAATAAACATTCAAATACCCAAAAAATTCAGCTTTACAAAAATGAATAAATAAACTCAAACAACCAAGATTAAAATTGGAAGTTGTAGGAATAAATATCCATTGATATCTCACAAAGGTTCATTACAAAATTTCTGAGTTTCAACTATAAAATCCATCAAACATTCATTCTAAATATTCTAGCATATGTAATAACGCGATTAACATTAAGAAAGCTCTAAACTAATGGAATGAATAGATTAAGACATGTGAAAATAAAGCATTGAAAATGAAATAAACTAGTTAAGTATAAAGAGAATAACAAAAACTTCTCTGCTCCTTCCTTCTCTCTTCTTCTTCTCCCTTCTTGAAGTTTTCTAAAAGTAGCAAATTGTGTAGCCTCCCTCTAGGTCCTTCTCTTTTTCTTTATGTAGTATTGTTGGGACCCGATCCGAAAACCAGATCCCAACCGGAAAACGAAGGACGAAAGAAGCGGAGAACAAAGCGAACCTCAAAACGAAAGCGGAAGCAAATCGAAATCGAAATCGAATACGAACGAATATCAATCGAATCACAGCAAAGAAACGAAACATAAGGCGAAATCAAATTGGATGCGAATCGAATCACAAATCGGAAGCGGATCCGAAAACATATACTTAGGAAAACTCATTGCGTTGGAAACCTTAAGACATTCTAAATCCGGTATAAATTTTTTTCTTCTCTTTTCCTTTCTTTCTCATTCCTCAATCCAAATACATTCACATACAATCGCACTATCCAATGTCCAATACACGTTCATTCACATTTTT
>JANSVB020000082.1:3873117-3884235 GCA_025504935.2 Erythroxylum haughtii
GAATGTATATGTTGTGTTCTATTTTGAGTGTATAAGAATGTGTTATATTTTGAGTGTTTATGATCAAGTAGGGAATATGAAATGTGTATGGATGATGTTGAGTTGAAATTAGGTATACTTGAAGAAGTATCCACTTTAGATGATGAAATCAAATAAGTTAGAGAAGTTGGTTTAGAAGAAATGAAAAAATAAAGAGAGGTAAAAGTTTGATCTGAATTTCCTTGATTAAACTGTATTGATCTAGGAAGATTTTAATAAAATGATCTTCATGAAAATTGTAGATCTTTCTTTTAGCTTTCCATTTGATATAAAGTTTGCAATTTTTGAAGTTCTAGATCAAAAGTTATGGAGGTTTGAAGTTGGATAATGAATTTGATGATTTACACGATAGCGACTTCGGTAGGTTAAGGGAGAAAATTGATATCGTGCCAATGCACGATAATGACTCTGGATGTTTAAGGGTTGGTGTTTTAAAGGTGAAAGTCTCCATCGTGCAATTGTATGATAGCAACTTTGGAGGGTTGTTAGCTGATAAACATCCGATGATGTTTTGATTATATCTTCTTTTTCTGATCTCCAAATGACATAAGACTTAGATCATTGGACTCATAAGACATTGCTCTACCTCTCCACCAAAAATCATAGCCATTTGAACTGAAATGAGAGAGATTGAGTGATAAACGTGGACGGGTCTGATTAGTATGCTCTCACCCAATCTTTGTCATTATCTCTCACGCCTATGACTTCTCACCCTCACACTTGTGACTCACTCAAACCTGTGATTTTTCCCTCTCACGCCCATGAGTTTAATTACAATGACTGATGTTTAATTGTCCTATCAAACACTATGCTCTTCAATTGTTAGTTGTGACTTTCAGCACCCGAGAGCATTGTGCAAGCTGAACCATCTTGCTTCTTTCGACTATAACTTCTTTTCTAGACCTCTAAATGACTTGATTCTTAAGCCAATAGATTCCTAACACATTATTCTATGTCTCCACAAAAACTAGTAGCATTCTAAATTGATTTTAAAAGATTGATCAAATGAAAGTGTGAGAATATGTTGAAACAGTGTAAATAGGAATATTTTACTAAGCACGCTTCAGTATTTTGATTATATTTGGATCTGTAGGATTTCAAATAAGATGATTATTAATTTGGGGTAAACTAGAGATATAGGCTTACAAATTATCTGAAGAAGTTGAATTGTGATTCAGTCTCTAAGATGTTCAATTTCTAGATGGAAGTTGTGCATAGTATACTGTTTTAGAAATAGAACAATCCAAAAATGGTTGAGGTATATCTTTCAAATTACTCAAATTACTGAACCGAATTGAAAGATTTTGGTGCCATTAAAAACTTAAGAGATAAAGGAACATTTTCTAGAAGATAGAATTGCCAAATTACTTTATTTTTATTGTCTAAATGATCAAGAACAGTAGACCCGAAATTTAGTTTTTTGGAAAAATCTGGGAGTGATTCAATGAGTTATAAATTGTGATTTCAATAGTTTTAGTGAGATATAAACCTAAGTATGAATTATACTTAGATGAGTCTTAATGTGGGATTGATTTTATGATGACACTAATGAATAAATACTCGGGATTGTCATTGAGCATGCATTGTACATTACACATATGTATATGTGTGAAATCAAATGTTTATATGATTGTGCAATTATTAATGTGTGTGCAATGTGCGTATTGCATAATTGTGACGTGTAGGTTAAACGTTCGCATTCAGGTATTTTTAGATCATGGAAGCCAATGCTAATCTAGAGCGTACTGTGAGTAGACCGAGATGGTCTTACTTTATTGTTTGTTTTGTTTAAGTTATGAATTGAATGATTGTGCAATGTGAATGTGTTAGTCCCGAACAATATATGTCCGAGGAGTTTGATAAATGTGAGAACATTGAAGTGTTCCTTGTATGTAAATTGGATTGAAATAAGTGTACATAATTTGATTTTTAAATGCCGAACCACGGTCGGATGATAAATGTGTTCTGAATGTGCATTTGCATATGAATAAAAATGTGATTCTCAACTTTAATGTTGAATGCTGGACTAAGGTTCGATGATATGCGAATGTGATTGAATGAGAATATGCAAATGTGATTGATGCATTTCATTGCACGAATGCATGAAAAATAAAGGTAGTTGTAACCAAAGTAACTACCAAAAAAGAGCTTAAAGCTCAGATTGTGAAAAATACCCTCAAGCTCATAAAGTAATTAAGAGCTAAAGGCTCACTATGTAAAATGAGCCCGGTATCTCCAACGGATATGGGATAGTTATCAATAAATTCGGTATTCACAATGGTTACGGGACAATTATCAATGAGCACGGTATCCACAATAGATATGGGACAATTAGGCACTCGGTCACAACAAAGTAACAAATAAAAAGTGAGTCTCATGTACACTGTATATGCATGATATGAATGATTATAATGTGTTGAATGTAAAATGTGAAACGATGGATTAAGTGCATGTGATTTAATATGATTGTCAAATAAATGATGTGAATTGTGTGTTATGTGACCGAGTGAGCCATCGATGATGATCACTCACTGAGTTCGCAAAACTCACCCAAAATTTGCAACTATTTTTCAGGCTTAGAATAATTATCCTGTTGGACAAACGGATATATAACCACTACATTCAAGTAGGAGGTAGAGGTCGGGATCAATTGACGTCTGCATTTATACGTTCTTATTTATATATTCCGCAACTTTTGTATAATGTATATTCGAATATGTTTCTGCATATAATAACTTTCCATATTGGAAGGTTTGCATTTATACTTTCTTATTTATATATTCCGCAACTTTTGTATAATGTGTATTTGAATATGTTTCTGCATATAATAACTTTCTATATTGGAAGGTTTGTAAATGAGAATGAATTGGAGTGTAGTGTTAACAAATGTGATGTTTATGTTATCAAAGAAAAGATTGGGCCCGATTTTAATTACTGATTTCTACATATGCTTATATTGTTTAAAAAAAACTATACTACATTTTGAATATGTGATCGTTCTAACATACGACCCTCGTAAGGCATAGACTTAGACATCACTCAAGATGTCAAGTATGTGTCTAACAAGAATGAGGTGCTTCAACAGTTTTATTAATAAGATAAGGTAATTTTTGAATAAAAATTTGAATATACATTTTACAGAAATTACAACTAGTGTGATTCATTAAGATGTATTATATAATGTTCTTTAAATTTGTCTTTTTCTAATTGATATAATTCATAATGTCTATTAATTCTATTTTGATAAAGTTGAGTCTTTCAACATATGCATTCATTTATGGAAGGAAGTGATACATAGATGGAGAGACTTAAATGAGCTATCTATTAATACTTGATTTCTTTTCATTATGGAAGATAGATTAATGAAGAGTTCTAAAAGTTTGACAAATAGGCATAATTTTACTAATATGTAGGTGAATAAAAGGATTTATTTATTTTATGATTATTATGAAGATAAATATATTTTAATAAATATTGGAGAATAATGAGTCTAAAGTTATATTTCAAACGATCCTGAAATAATAATCTAATAGAATGGGAATCTAAATACTTAAAACAAATTGATAAAAAACATAAAAATTGACATATAAGTGTGAATAATAATTAAAGAAACATAAATAATGAAACTTAAAACCCGTATTATTAATGCAATCATGTTAATTAAAATAAATAAAGATGTGGAAGTCTATTTTAAAAATAAAATTTATCAAATAAATATTGCATCATAAATTTGAAAATTTGTAAATATTGGATAAATTTATTGCGATACAAAAAATATTTATAAGATTCATTGAATAAATAATAAATATTATAAAAAGAATAAATATTGATGAAAAAAATATTATTAAAATCTGAATTGCTTTTTCCGTTTAGTCACCAACCTAGCGAAGTATCAAGCCCCATGAAGAGTTTGCAGTCTGCCCTCACCACCGCCTATAGATCGTCATTGAAGCTATCAATAAAGTGTCCCTTCTTTGTATGTTTCCGGTAGTGCGTCCTGGACTATGTTTCGAAGCGTATCAAAACAATTTTGGTACTTTAGAACAGAGCCTTACCGCTTTATGTTTTTTAACTCCGCTGTTGGATCGGTGGCGACATCCACAAAACGTTCAGTTACCGCCAGAGAATATGCCCTCCACAACAGCACACGATGAGTTGACCACTCCACGGTGAAACGATACCAACGCTATCCCTCTAGGTGAATCACTGAGATCTTACATTTATATAACCGACCATCAACGTCAGTGCCGTAAAAATGTGGAAATTTGATGTGATCGATTTTCGAGAATTGTCCACCGCCGCCGTTATGACCTCCGATGTGCATGTTACTAGACGGCTCATCGCTGTTCACAGCAGCTTCATCTTGTTTCTGTTTAAGCTTTATACCATCCACCAGTGTCTTGAGCACGACGAAGTCACACTCCTTGACCTCATTCAGGTACTAGAATAACTTCTCCTCCACTCGATTCACCATTTGCTCTCTAAACTCTATCAGATGCGTACCTTCAGCCATAGATTGGGCTCTGACACTAGATGATAGCTTGCCAAAGTTTAGAGCTGGAGGATGATTGAGTTACCGAGAATTCCCAAAAGAAGGGTCGACAGATGAGACAGAACAGAGAGGGAGGGAGAGAGAGAGAGGTATGACGAAGCTCGTATTGGCAAAGCTAAACATAATTCAAAATCATCGTATTATCATATCTTATTCTTTCTCATAAAATTTCAATATTTATTTTGCGAGATTTACGTAAGATTTATACGAAACTTATATAGGACTTACATAAATAAATAGCTGAAATTTATTAAACACAATAAGACAGAATAATATTAAACAAGAGCGCTAGATTTCATATCTTATTCTGTCTCATAAAATTTCAGTATTTATTTTGCAAAATTTACGTAAGATTTATGCGAAACTTATATAGGACTTACATAAATAAATAGTTGAGATTCATTAGACACAATAAGACAGAATAATATTGAACAAGAGCGCTAGAGAATTTACTTACGCCTGCTACATGGCCCCAAACAGAAAGAAAAAACAGCAGGGAAAAAAAACACAACCGACACAAAAGCCATGTCAGCATACCTCCGAACGCAGCGTATCATATCTGGTCGAGGTAGTGGAACTTTGGTTACAGTTTGGTTGAAATTTATGGTTAAAGAAGAGTATTTCGTAAAGTTGGTGATAGTGAGATAGACTTGCTGTTGTTTGGAGAATGGCCATTGGTAGTACGTGTGCTTGATACCCCTCTCGCGCCAGCTTTTAAAAATGACAAAATCTTGGCCACCAAAGTCACAGATGGGCCGATTTGGCGATAACACCAGGTAACAGTAGTGGCAATTATTGTTGTCTGCGATGGCGTCTTTGATGGTCACTAGAGAAGATGGGGCGGCGACTGGTGTTGGAAGCAAAGATGATAGTCGCAGGTTGCTGAAGCTAGTGGCAAAGTTTGGCAGGCGACACTACTGCGAATGGAAGCTCACGATGGACATGTGGACAGGCTATTCTAGGGTTGGAAAATAGTGCTACAAAGCTTGAAGGATTAGAATTTAAATGCAGGACTTAACCTTAAAAAGAGATAATTTATTTGATTTTTAAATTAAAATACATCCTAAAACGAAATAAATTTATTTTAAATGTTAAATAATGTATTTTTATTTTAACTTGATTTCTAAACATAACCTGAAAGAGTTTTAAATTCAGAATCAATTTGAAATTAAATCAACTATTCTTCTTAATTTGATTTAAAATAATAATTAAATTAATTATTAACTTAAATTTTTTAAAATTTTATTTTTAGAATTAGAATTGTTTAAATTTTAATTAGGTTAGAATTAATCAATTAGACTCCTTTACAATTAAGAAAAGTATTTTTAAATAATTAAGAAGTATATTTTATAATTAAATTTTTTATTTCAATTTAATTGAAATAAATTAAGCTTATTATTTTTATCTATTAGAAAGATTTTTTATTTTTATTTTTATTTATGATTATTTTTATATTTTAATATGTATATGCACTTTTGTTTCCTCTTCGTCATGTGGTCTATCAAAAATAACCTTTCTATCAAGTTAGAGGTAAGGTTGAATACTAAAAGACATCTCCCAATTTTATGTTTCAGTGGAACTTTTATTGTGAGGTTGTTGTCGTTAAAATTAACTTTTTTTAGGGCCAGTATTCTATTTTATTTTAAAATTATTTCTTTATTAATTGAGTAATAAGTTTCTTAATTTATTAAAAAATTTTATTAAAATTTTTTAATATTTGTCAAAATCCTTCAACAGATTGATTCCAAACTTGATGGTTTGACTCAACAAACATAGGCTATTTACTAACGAGTTGATACAGTCTCTACAAGGATCCAAAATCTATACAAAGCTCAAATGTCCAACTTGATGCATGCAAGTGGACAGTTTAAAGAATCAGAAAAACACTATCATGTGAGTTATGATATTGGCGATCTATCAAAGAATAGTTTCCTTTAATTTATTAAGGAATCCAAGTGTTTATTCTAATTCAAGTTTCCAAAAAGAGGGAACAATATTTTATATTATAAAGATTATATAACTAAAATCAAACAAAACTTGATATTTCATACATATAATTTGATTATATTTGCCTAAAAAATTTGTTTTCTTATTTATATGTTTGGTATATTCTTGATGCATATTAAATTGCATATACTTGTTAAAAACAAAAATGTATGCAAAAAGTAATCTATAAATTTGAAATTACATCTATTGATTAAATATTGAGTACATGTTAAGAACATGATTGCTGCTTTCTATTATTTAACTATAAAATTATATTTTTGTTTATTATAACTCTTATTAAGTAACTCAAGGTTCATTTCATTTAAATATATTTTATCTTAAATTAATGGACTTTGTTTAACTAAATTTGTATCATTTGAATGTGTAACTTATAATCGTATGAATCTAGATACAGGATTAGGGACAACATATAAGATATGTTTTGGTAGGAGTTGTTACTTAACAAATATAGGGGCCATGTGAAATGTGATTGATAATAATTTACATAATTTAAATTTAATTGGTTTGTTAAGTAATTCAAGATAAACTATGTCCACTAAAGTGATTAGAGTAATCTTTTCGAAATAGTAGTAAAAGCTATTATGTTGAATAAAATGGTGGGAGAATTCAAATATATGATTATATTTTGAACTTATTTGGTTGTCATGAGCTTTTAATTAGTTACTTACTTTTCTTATGTTTATAGTTTGTTTTGAGTTCAAATTAACTTTGTATAGTATGTTGATACTAAGTTTAAGTAAACCAAATTTCTTGGGCATAGATTAGGTTTAAAAAGGGTTCTCCAAGTTAGCAAGGAAAGTTTTATATCCAGTATGCCATATTATTATTAATTCCTATTGAGGATTTTGACGACAAAGTTTTAAAGATATGTAATATCATATAAATGAAAAAATTCAATGATATTTTGAGTTGACTAATATCTTATAAAATTTAATGATAACATGAAAGATGGATGCCAACATTGTGGTTACACAAAGTAAACAATTGCATGAAGTACAGTTTAAAGGTGGAATATTTATATAAAATTGTTCTACTCAATTTAGCCTAGTAAAAGCATAAACATATACAACGGTTAAAGAAAGATGCTATATTACAAAAATAGTTATCACTAGAATAAAAATGATTGCATAACTTTTCTTGCTAATACAAGATATGATAAAAATCATATATATTTCTTATTTTTACTTTTGAATATTTGATATTAAACGTAGATTCAACATTATTACAGCGTTTAAGGCATGATAAAAAATACAGAGCTAAGTAAAAGTAGTTGATCCAAGATTATATAAATAGTTTTTATATATTAGATCAAGGAGACTTATGCTTAACATAAGTGCAAGAATATAATTAAGACTATCCTTTTATGTCACAATAGTTAAATCAATATAATGAGAATCATAAAGTTGTATAGAAGGATAAACCTTATGAAACTTATTAGGTTGAAGGATAACCAAATGTCATTTGGTAAAAGGACAACTATGATATTAAATAGTTAAATCTTATACATATGATATATGGGATATAATAATAATTAATAAGAGGATGAATACTTGTATTTCATTAAATTTACTAATAAATTCCAATGATATAGTCATATTCATTAAATAAAATTTTGATTTAAAATTTTGAAAAGTGTAAATTATTTAAATCAAAGTCAAAATTAAGCATTAGGAATGTTAAAACACTACAATAAGAGTAAGATTTAAATTTTTAATTATCTATAGATTTTGATTTCATAGGAATGTTAAAACACTACAATGTTAAAACACATGATAAATTTTGATTTAAAACACTACAATAATCTCTAGTAAATACCTCTACAACTAAATTTCATAATAGTATGAATTTGTATAAGGGGGATTATACAATATGAGATATTATATGATGCAATATTTATTTCTTATATAGTAATATCTAGTAAAACAACTTATCTTCAATAGTTCTAATTAAATCAGTTAGCAAGATTATATATTATATATGAAATGGTAAGGCTCTAAAAGAGTTGAATTTAATAATTTTGAGATGTAATGCTTAGTTAAAGTATATATTTTCTAATAGTTATAGATCTAAATTGGATAATAGAAAGTTATGATATATCCAAAAGATTGCATGTAATCTTATAAACCTCTATTAAAAAAATGTTCAATTCTATACTGCTGATAGAATGGTTCTCAAGATAACTAATAAGGGTAAGATAATGTTTTAAAAGTTTAGATCTTATGATAGTACACCTAAATAGAAATAGTGCCTTTGTTAATACTTTTGATGTATAGTAGAAAGGTCCTAATATGTTGAAAATTCATTTTCTTGATGAATTTCAAGAGTTTATTTTAGAAATGATTTGTGGATTTATTATGTTTACATGAAGGTTAATAGAAGTATGGTTGTTATCTTTAATGGGACTATGTAATAACATATTTCTCATTGAGAATAATAATTCATATTTTCAATTATTGAAGAAATGTTAGTCTAAAATCAACTCCTATTATATACGAAAAGATAATAATTTAATTCTAAGAATTAAATATATAGATAGATAAAGAAGTTGTTTACTTATTCTAATCTAAGTACATGGATAATGTACTAAAAGTATTTAGTATTTAAGATATATGATACTTATAAAGTATTAAATATATGCATTATTCTATGTATAAGTTGACATTTGAGTTCAAGATCATATAGATATTAACTTCAATTTGATAGAAATACGTCATAGTTGTGTACTTTACTTAGAATACTATTAAGCTAGAAAAGTTCTAATGTAGCATTAATTGCTAATCAAGTCATAATATATATTTCATTTAGTGAAAATGATTATTTAAATAAAAAAGTTCTTTAATGAAATTGGTATAGTTTCTTCCATTATTGAAACAGTAATGTATTATAGAAAACTAAACCTCTTTTCAAAAAGAAAAAGAAAACTAGACATTTTAGGCATGTGAAAGGAGCTAAGATATCATTAAAGATTCAAATATGAACTTAGTAGTTTCTCTTAATTATAATGATAATTAAGATTAAGGTTGTAAGAGTTAAGTAAGCGCAATCTTGTAGAATTATTTACTAAATCACTATCCCAATAGTAGCATAATTATCATATATGGTAGAAGATATTCGATTGGCTACTACAAGCAAGAGATTGTTGGTTTATACCCAATAGCTAATAAGTTAGTAATAGTTTTTTGTGACAAAATTATTTAAAGATATTATTTATCCTATAAATATTTGTTTGATTAATTTATATATAAGATGAAGTTTGTGGGATAAATATACATTATAAATAAAATTGCGATGAGATCATAATTAGAAAATTTATATGTTTATGTATTAATCTAAAATTGTTGTTAGTTATTGTTTTATTAAGACCGGACATTAATAGAGCATAACAAGACTAATATGTATTATATATTTTCCTTATAAATGAAGTATTTGATCTTATAGATTAAAATATAGAGATCCTTACAAATATTTAGGTGCTTATTAGAGAAGAAGTTTACTTAAATAGCCCAATATAATAATTTTATTTGTATTATTACTTGTATGTCTATAAAAAATTCTTATTATGATGATTATATGAATAATCATTTAACTTGAGATCTTCAAAGTATCTCATATAGGGTTTACTTATTTTGATATTACATTTGACCTATCCTTATCAAAAGTAGCTAAATTAGTAGTCGTTTGTAGTATTAATACAAAAAGGCTTTAGCCAAAGTTGAATGATATTTTAAAAATAATTTTCATATGTCATCAATAGAACCAATTATTAATGTTAAAGAAATAATATGATTGAAAATAAATAGTGTAGACATTAATTTTATGCTCTGTCTAATCAAAATATTATATGATGAAAGGATTGAATTATACGAAATAAATCATGCATAAAAAAATTATTCAAAACCACTTTGATAGTCATAATATTTAGGTAGTTATAATGTGTTGTTAGAAAATATTAATTAATTAACTAAAAATAAAAGAAAAATTAAACTAGGGTTATAATTTATATTTATTGCTAATATATTTAGGAATCTAATATCATACACAAAGAACAATTGAAAAAAAAGGTAATTTAAACTAATTTGACTTTATTATAAAATTTGAGAAACTTTAAAAGTTGATAACGAGATGTTTAATAAATAAGGACAAATATTAGATATTCTTTGAGTCTAATTCATATTTAATTAGAATTAATTATTATTCTAATTAAATTTTAATTAATTTAAAATATATTTCAATTAAATTACTAAAAGATTCAAACCTTGTAAATAATCGTACAATCCAAAAAAATTAACACTTTTTGCTTATATCTTTTTACACCATCTATAGATTCGTTTTAACTAGTTTATACGAATATAATTAAAGATCGGATATATGTGCAACTATGATAGTCATATATCAGTTTCAAAAACAATTTGAAAGAAACTACAAAGAAAATGATCATACTATCCAATAAAATACAGTTTACGTTTATATTTTATTATTTTCATGGCCTTGTTTGACAATCAGCAGATTACATTAGCTAT